>JADPWL010003249.1:0-80001 GCA_019059595.1 Marasmia exigua
GATAGTTTAATAATAATGCTATCTTAAGTGTTGATTTTCATAAAGTTTATACGAAAATTTTGTGTTTTATTTAATTTCTTGCTTAAGTGACTCCCATTACCCCTTTTTCCCCTAGTGACACTGTCTTATGCTCCGGGGGTCGTGGGTTCGATTCCCACTCAGGACAAACATTCATGTGACGAAAATTTGTGTTCTGGGTGTAAATATGTATTAAAGTTATTGTAATACCACTGTTGTTTCTGATTTCTGTAACACAGGTGTATAAGCTGCTTATCTCGGAATCAGATCAATGTATGTGATATTGTGCGATAGATATACATTTTTTTAACAATTATCTGATTATTTCAGCAACATACGTAGATGGCAGACCAGTGAGCAGCACACTTAAAAATACCGCCGAAACTGTACTATTCATGGACAAGTTGTTTGACAGTGTGAATGGGTGTTCAACAATAAGCCAAGTGACAAAGGGAAAACCTCTTCGTCAAGCAGTTCGAGAGGGATCAGACCATCACGTGTTTTGGGTGTAGGCAATCCAAAAATTGGAAAATCTAAAATTTATCGACGAAAAGGGTGTTCAGAAGAAAAGCTATATGAAGTAATGACAGTTTTTTAAAGAAAACGAATTGTTTTGCATGAAGCCCAGATATTTTAATTCAGATCCCATCGAAAACTTTTTTTTTGCAAGTAAGGGCACAATTATCGAAACAATGATCCCAACTGCCATAACTTCAATTGTACTTTCAAGTCATTATTAATTACGAGATTGATAAAATTTCATAGTGACAGTTTTAATTGTGAGGACGACTCAGCAGACCAAATAATAAAAATAAATACACTTTTTGAAAAAATAAATGAAAATGAGTTGAGTCGTCCAGCAACAGATAGTTGGACGAAGCAGTTGGACCAATGTACCGGACTGACTTTTGAAGAGTGGATACACAATATCTACGGAATGAGGCTTGCTACCGCTTATCTTCCACACTACTCTGGCTTTAGGCATAAATCTTTCGCGTTTTCATCTCAAAATTGCTGCTATTTTGCCTCCTATGGGCAAATCCTCTAATATGTTACTGTTATGTTGGTTCGTCTTGTTGCCGATTTAAATATAAAGTAGCTCACTTTCACACACAGTCTTGCGAAGGCATCCAGTGCAGCTGTACTCACAAATATCTCATCACACTCAAAATGAAGGGGACTTGTTGCATTCAACAATTGAAAAAAAAAACCAGCCGTTCACTTAAACCTGGACCACAATACGTACCGAGTCCTAGTTCATTAAAAGGTCAAAGAAAAAAGGCAATCCATATTGTGTAAATGAATTAGTTTTAAGTAAGTAAGTGTAAGTAAGTATTTATTGTGTGGGGAACAGTAAACGATTAACAGGGTAAATTTACGGCACTTGTGGAGAAAAAACAAGAATTGTTATTCGAAGGAGCCGGTTCTTTCATGTTGAAAAAAGAAGGGTCGAGTAAGGGGCAGAACTCAACACGCCGGTTGCTGCGCTGAGACAGGAGATGAGCGCCAATAGCCAGACCCTGCTGCAAATTGTTCAACTCTTACTACAAAGGCACTTGAAGAAAGAAGAGTTGAGCAAGGGGCAGAACTCAACACGGCGGTATACACTGTATTTTTGGTGGCATTCAATAAACGGACATCAAACAGTAAACCATGTTTATCTAAATCACACTCAACCTAACACCGAACGAGCAGACCATCAGATCCTAAGTCATTCGGAAATCGAACCAGGAACTTTTCTAGATAGCAGTATCACTAAAGAGAACGTTAACGCTCATCCAAGAATCGAGCCAGGAACCGAGGTAACCAATGACGTTAAGCTCACCAAATTACAACCGGTTGTAATTTTAAATAAAATAAATTTAGAGGGTGTTACGTCATCAATGAATAGGCGTAGAGGCCGTCCTCAAAAGCGCAAAAATCGGTTTACCGCATGTCACGCGACAAAAAACCGGTGGGTCAATCTTCTGCCATAATCAGGGATCCGAAGTTAAAACTAAAACCAGTTGTCGTTCTCGAAAAAATGACCATGCCACCACCGCCGACCGTCGCATGGGCAGAAATTAACGACCCAAAGTTGAAACTAAAACCAGTTGTCGTCATCGATAAAATGTATATTAGTTCGTATGTAGGTAGTGTAGGTACACACCCAAATTCTGATAATAAAGACGACAACTCAGGTAGGAAAACGCTTCATCGTGAAGCTGTCAAACGTTGTCAGTAAAAATCCTAGCGTACATCGTAAAGCTGTGAAACGGTATTCACAAAAAAAAAACGGAAATAAACAGGGCCGTGAATAAGTACACTGAAGCAAATCCTCAAGTACTTAAGGTCGCTCCTGAAAAGTACACACAGCAAAATCCTGATGTCCATAGGCGCGCAGTTGAGAAATATGCACAAGATCATCCGTCCGTGAGTCAAACGACTGAACGGTATAATACGGTCCGTAATATTGAACCCCAGTAACGGAGATCTGAAATTTTAGTAGGTGAGAGGCGTGCTGAAGAATTGGAACCAATTTTAGTATTTTCTCTGAAAAAATCTTCCCTGAACAATTCTCACAGATGTCCTCATTGTAGTGCTAGGTTTTTTGATGAGGAAAAATCTCGGGTTCAATGGTGTTGTGGGACTGGGGCCTACAACGTTCAACATTTTGAGCCATTAACCGAAGATTTCTATGGAGATCGTTTATTTATCGAACATTCTCGTGCATATAATAATTTATTTGCATTTAGTGCGTTAGGCGTTTCACACGGTTTTCAACATCCTGACTCTGGCATCGCGTTTTTAAAAATTCAAGGCCGTACATACCATCGCGTTTTCGATTTATCTTACACAGATTCGACAAATCCAATAAGTCTATACACATACGATACTCAGGAGAGAGATAGGATAGCTGCCGGTCAAAAACTTGACATGCAGATAATACGTTGTATTACACATTTCATGCATGAGGTAAATCCTTACATATACTGTTCCAAACAGCTGGACAGGATGCCTTCGCAAGAAGCTCACCTTATATTTGAATCGGCAACTCGACGAACCCTTGGTAACATATTAGGGTATTTACCCATAGTTAAAGTTTTCGAAGCAAGGGTTGTGTCTTTGTAATTTTTATTTGATACTAGCGGCCGCCCGCGACTTCGTCCGCGTGGAAAAGTAACTTTTAACCCCCCTTTCAACCCCTTACAACCCCCTTTTCGCAATAAAAAGTAGCCTATGTTCTTTCTCAGGGTCTAGATTATCTGTATACCAAATTTCATTTAAATCCGTTGAGTAGTTTTGGCGTGAAAGAGTAGCAGACAGACAGACAGACAGACAGACAGACAGACAGACAGACAGACAGAGTTACTTTCGGATTTATAATATTAGTAAGGATTAGTAAGGAAGTAAGGATGACTATTTGCTTATGGTCTAGCATGCTTTTTCGAGAGTTTTTTTTTACATTAAGTTATTGTTTTTGTTTGTTACTAACACACTTTATTTAATATAAATAATGGCACCACACATCAGGGCGACAGTCGGTTTAAAGGTAAAAACTCACAATGTCTGGCTATATCAGGTTGCGCGTGTTTCTTCTCTGTTTTGCATCAGAAGGCTGTGTTTTCAGCATCTGATATTCACACTATTCTGTCAAGTGGCGATGATTTGTATATGCGCGTTTTACCATCACTGCCAGGTAACGAAATATATTTGCTTCCAGAGGAATTGCCTTCTGAGTTTCAGGTTGGAAGATTTAATGCTAAAATCCAAAATATGAACGACACCTGGAAAATGAACGGATTATTTCCGAATTCGTTTCGCGAATACGATACTAAAGCATTAGAGCTCGAGCTCATTTTACAAAATTCCATTTTTGATGCGGATCTTAATGATAACTCCGATAGTTATCTTTTCACGGGGCAAAGTTACACTGTATCTTTTTGGCGATCGGGCGAGAATTATTTTCTTTTCAACAGTCATGCGGTAGACGACCAGAACACGTTCAACAAAGAACCCCGATTTAAATAAAGCGCGGTTGTTCAGATGTAACACCATTAAAAATTTATCATACCTATTATTCCGTAATCGCGCGTACGACGGTAGAGAATATTCAATTAATAAAGTTAAAGTCCTAGGTCATTCGGAAATCGAACCAGGAACTGTACTAGATAGCAGTATCACTAATGAGAATGTTAACGCTCATCCAAGAATCGAGCCAGGAACCGAGACCCACAGAACCAATGACGTTAAGCTCACCAAATTACAACCGGTTGTAATTTTAAATAAAATAAATTTAGAGGGTGTTACGTCACCAATGAATAGGCGTAGAGGCCGTCCTCAAAAGCGCAAAAATCGGTTTACCGTATGTCACGCGACAAAGAACCGGTGGGTCAATCTTCTGCCTTAATCAGGGATCCGAAGTTAAAACTAAAACCAATTGTCGTTCTCGAAAAAATGGCCATGCCACCACCGCCGACCGTCGCAAGGGCAGAAATTAACGACCCAAAGTTGAAACTAAAACCAGTTGTCGTTATCGATAAAATGTATATTAGTTCGTATGTAGGTAGTGTAGGTACACACCCAAATTCTGATAATAAAGACGACAACTCAGGTAGGAAAACGCTTCATCGTGAAGCTGTCAAACGTTATGTCAGTAAAAATCCTAGCGTACATCGTAAAGCTGTAAAACGGTATTCACAAAAAAAAAACGGAAATAAACAGGGCCGCTGTGGATAAGAACACTGAAGCAAATCCTCAAGTACATAGGGTCGCTTCTGAAACACACAGCAAAATCCTGATGTCCATAGGCGCGCAGTTGAGAAATATGCACAAGATCATCCGTCCGTGAGTCAAACGACTCAACGGTATAATACGGTCCGTAATATTGAACCCCAGTTACGGAGATCTGAAAAATTAGTAGGTGAGAGGCGTGCTGAAGAATTGGAACCAATTTTAGTATTTTCTCTGAAAAAATCTTCCCTAAACAATTCTCACAGATGTCCTCATTGTAGTGCTAGGTTTTTTGATGAGGAAAAATCTCGGGTTAAATGGTGTTGTGGGACTGGGGCCTACAACGTTCAACATTTTGAGCCATTAACCGAAGATTTCTATGGGGATCGTTTATTTATCGAACATTCTCGTGCATATAATAATTTATTTGCATTTAGTGCGTTAGGCGTTTCACACGGTTTTCAACATACTGACTCTGGCATCGCGTTTTTAAAAATTCAAGGCCGCACATACCATCGCGTTTTCGATTTATCTTACACAGATTCGACAAATCCAATAAGTCTATACATATACGATACTCAGGAGAGAGATAGGATAGCTGCCGGTCAAAAACTTGACATGCAGATAATATGTTGTATTACACATTTCATGCATGAGGTAAATCCTTACATAGACTGTTCCAAACAGCTGGACAGGATGCCTTCGCAAGAAGCTCACCTTATATTTGAATCGGCAACTCGACGAACCCATGGTAACATATTAGGGTATTTACCCATAGTTAAAGTTTTCGAAGCAAGGGTTGTGTCATTGTAATTTTTATTATTTGATATGACTATTTGCTTATGGTCTAGCATGCTTTTTCGAGAGTTTTTTTTTTACATTAAGTTGTTGTTTTTATTTGTTACTAACACACTTTATTTAATATAAATAATGGCACCACACATCAGGGCGACAGTCGGTTTAAAGGTAAAAACTCACTATGTCTGGCTATATCAGGTTGCGCGTGTTTCTTCTCAGTTTTGCATCAGAGGGCTGTGTTTTCAGCATCTGATATTCACACTATTCTGTCAAGTTGCGATGATTTGTATATGCGCGTTTTACCATCATTGCCAGGTAACGAGATATATTTGCTTCCAGAGGAATTGCCTTCTGAGTTTCAGGTTGGAAGATTTAATGCTAAAATCCAAAATATGAACGACACCTGGAAAATAAACGGATTATTTCCGAATTCGTTGCGCGAATACGATACTAAAGCATTAGAGCTCGAGCTCATTTTACAAAATTCCATTTTTGATGAGGATCATAATGATAACTCCGATAGTTATCTTTTCACAGGGCAAAGTTACACTGTATCTTTTTGGCGATCGGGCGAGAATTATTTTCTTTTCAACAGTCATGCGGTAGACGACCAGAACACGTTCAACAAACATAACCCCGATTTAAATAAAGCGCGGTTGTTCAGATGTAACACCATTAAAAATTTATCATACCTATTATTTCGTAATCGCGCGTATGACGGTAGAGTATATTCAATTAATAAAGTTAAAGTCCTAGGTCATTCGGAAATCGAACCAGGAACTGTACTAGATAGCAGTATCACTAAAGAGAACGTTAACGCTCATCCAAGAATCGAGCCAGGAACCGAGACCCACAGAACCAATGACGTTAAGCTCACCAAATTACAACCGGTTGTAATTTTAAATAAAATATTTAGAGGGTGTTAACGTCATCAATGAATAGGCGTAGAGGCCGCCGTCACGCGACAAAAAAACCGGTGGGTCAATCTTCTGCCATAATCAGGGATCCGAAGTTAAAACTAAAACCAGTTGTCGTTCTCGAAAAAATGGCCATGCCACCAGCGCCGACCGTCGCAAGGGCAGAAATTAACGACCCAAAGTTGAAACTAAAACCAGTTGTCGTCATCGATAAAATGTATATTAGTTCGTATGTAGGTAGTGTAGGTACACACACACACATCAGATAATAAAGACGACAACTCAGGTAGGAAAACGCTTCATCGTGAAGCTGACGTTATGTCAGTAAAAATCCTAGCGTACATCGTAAAGCTGTGAAACGGTATTCACAAAAAAACCGGAAATAAAAAGGGCCGCTGTGGATAAGTACACTGAGGCAAATCCTCAAGTACATAGGGTCGCTCCTGAAAAGTACACACAGCAAAATCCTGATGTCCATAGGCGCGCAGTTGAGAAATATGCACAAGATCATCCGGCCGTGAGTCAAACGACTCAACGGTATAATACGGTCCGTAATATTGAACCCCAGTTACGGAGATCTGAAATTTTAGTAGGTGAGAGGCGTGCTGAAGAATTGGAACCAATTTTAGTATTTTCTCTGAAAAAATCTTCACTGAACAATTCTCACAGATGTCCTCATTCTAGTGCTAGGTTTTTTGATGAGGAAAAATCTCGGGTTCAATGGTGTTGTGGGACTGGGGCCTACAACGTTCAACATTTTGAGCCATTAACCGAAGATTTCTATGGAGATCGTTTATTTATCGAACATTCTCGTGCATATAATAATTTATTTGCATTTAGTGCGTTAGGCGTTTCACACGGTTTTCAACATCCTGACTCTGGCATCGCGTTTTTAAAAATTCAAGGCCGTACATACCATCGCGTTTTCGATTTATCTTACACAGATTCGACAAATCCAATAAGTCTATACACATACGATACTCAGGAGAGAGATAGGATAGCTGCCGGTCAAAAACTTGACATGCAGATAATACGTTGTATTACACATTTCATGCATGAGGTAAATCCTTACATATACTGTTCCAAACAGCTGGACAGGATGCCTTCGCAAGAAGCTCACCTTATATTTGAATCGGCAACTCGACGAACCCTTGGTAACATATTAGGGTATTTACCCCATAGTTAAAGTTTTCGAAGCAAGGGTTGTGTCTTTGTAATTTTTATTTGATACTAGCGGCCGCCCGCGACTTCGTCCGCGTGGAAAAGTAACTTTTAACCCCCCTTTCAACCCCTTACAACCCCCTTTTCGCAATAAAAAGTAGCCTATGTTCTTTCTCAGGGTCTAGATTATCTGTATACCAAATTTCATTTAAATCCGTTGAGTAGTTTTGGCGTGAAAGAGTAGCAGACAGACAGACAGACAGACAGACAGACAGACAGACAGACAGACAGAGTTACTTTCGGATTTATAATATTAGTAAGGATTAGTAAGGAAGTAAGGATGACTATTTGCTTATGGTCTAGCATGCTTTTTCGAGAGTTTTTTTTTACATTAAGTTATTGTTTTTGTTTGTTACTAACACACTTTATTTAATATAAATAATGGCACCACACATCAGGGCGACAGTCGGTTTAAAGGTAAAAACTCACAATGTCTGGCTATATCAGGTTGCGCGTGTTTCTTCTCTGTTTTGCATCAGAAGGCTGTGTTTTCAGCATCTGATATTCACACTATTCTGTCAAGTGGCGATGATTTGTATATGCGCGTTTTACCATCATGCCAGGTAACGAAATATATTTGCTTCCAGAGGAATTGCCTTCTGAGTTTCAGGTTGGAAGATTTAATGCTAAAATCCAAAATATGAACGACACCTGGAAAATGAACGGATTATTTCCGAATTCGTTCGCGAATACGATACTAAAGCATTAGAGCTCGAGCTCATTTTACAAAATTCCATTTTTGATGCGGATCTTAATGATAACTCCGATAGTTATCTTTTCACGGGGCAAAGTTACACTGTATCTTTTTGGCGATCGGGCGAGAATTATTTTCTTTTCAACAGTCATGCGGTAGACGACCAGAACACGTTCAACAAAGAACCCCGATTTAAATAAAGCGCGGTTGTTCAGATGTAACACCATTAAAAATTTATCATACCTATTATTCCGTAATCGCGCGTACGACGGTAGAGAATATTCAATTAATAAAGTTAAAGTCCTAGGTCATTCGGAAATCGAACCAGGAACTGTACTAGATAGCAGTATCACTAATGAGAATGTTAACGCTCATCCAAGAATCGAGCCAGGAACCGAGACCCACAGAACCAATGACGTTAAGCTCACCAAATTACAACCGGTTGTAATTTTAAATAAAATAAATTTAGAGGGTGTTACGTCACCAATGAATAGGCGTAGAGGCCGTCCTCAAAAGCGCAAAAATCGGTTTACCGTATGTCACGCGACAAAGAACCGGTGGGTCAATCTTCTGCCTTAATCAGGGATCCGAAGTTAAAACTAAAACCAATTGTCGTTCTCGAAAAAATGGCCATGCCACCACCGCCGACCGTCGCAAGGGCAGAAATTAACGACCCAAAGTTGAAACTAAAACCAGTTGTCGTTATCGATAAAATGTATATTAGTTCGTATGTAGGTAGTGTAGGTACACACCCAAATTCTGATAATAAAGACGACAACTCAGGTAGGAAAACGCTTCATCGTGAAGCTGTCAAACGTTATGTCAGTAAAAATCCTAGCGTACATCGTAAAGCTGTGAAACGGTATTCACAAAAAAAAACGGAAATAAACAGGGCCGCTGTGGATAAGAACACTGAAGCAAATCCTCAAGTACATAGGGTCGCTTCTGAAACACACAGCAAAATCCTGATGTCCATAGGCGCGCAGTTGAGAAATATGCACAAGATCATCCGTCCGTGAGTAAAACGACTCAACGGTATAATACGGTCCGTAATATTGAACCCCAGTTACGGAGATCTGAAAAATTAGTAGGTGAGAGGCGTGCTGAAGAATTGGAACCAATTTTAGTATTTTCTCTGAAAAAATCTTCCCTAAACAATTCTCACAGATGTCCTCATTGTAGTGCTAGGTTTTTTGATGAGGAAAAATCTCGGGTTAAATGGTGTTGTGGGACTGGGGCCTACAACGTTCAACATTTTGAGCCATTAACCGAAGATTTCTATGGGGATCGTTTATTTATCGAACATTCTCGTGCATATAATAATTTATTTGCATTTAGTGCGTTAGGCGTTTCACACGGTTTTCAACATACTGACTCTGGCATCGCGTTTTTAAAAATTCAAGGCCGCACATACCATCGCGTTTTCGATTTATCTTACACAGATTCGACAAATCCAATAAGTCTATACATATACGATACTCAGGAGAGAGATAGGATAGCTGCCGGTCAAAAACTTGACATGCAGATAATATGTTGTATTACACATTTCATGCATGAGGTAAATCCTTACATAGACTGTTCCAAACAGCTGGACAGGATGCCTTCGCAAGAAGCTCACCTTATATTTGAATCGGCAACTCGACGAACCCATGGTAACATATTAGGGTATTTACCCATAGTTAAAGTTTTCGAAGCAAGGGTTGTGTCATTGTAATTTTTATTTGATATGACTATTTGCTTATGGTCTAGCATGCTTTTTCGAGAGTTTTTTTTTTACATTAAGTTGTTGTTTTTATTTGTTACTAACACACTTTATTTAATATAAATAATGGCACCACACATCAGGGCGACAGTCGGTTTAAAGGTAAAAACTCACTATGTCTGGCTATATCAGGTTGCGCGTGTTTCTTCTCAGTTTTGCATCAGAGGGCTGTGTTTTCAGCATCTGATATTCACACTATTCTGTCAAGTTGCGATGATTTGTATATGCGCGTTTTACCATCATTGCCAGGTAACGAGATATATTTGCTTCCAGAGGAATTGCCTTCTGAGTTTCAGGTTGGAAGATTTAATGCTAAAATCCAAAATATGAACGACACCTGGAAAATAAACGGATTATTTCCGAATTCGTTGCGCGAATACGATACTAAAGCATTAGAGCTCGAGCTCATTTTACAAAATTCCATTTTTGATGAGGATCATAATGATAACTCCGATAGTTATCTTTTCACAGGGCAAAGTTACACTGTATCTTTTTGGCGATCGGGCGAGAATTATTTTCTTTTCAACAGTCATGCGGTAGACGACCAGAACACGTTCAACAAACATAACCCCGATTTAAATAAAGCGCGGTTGTTCAGATGTAACACCATTAAAAATTTATCATACCTATTATTTCGTAATCGCGCGTATGACGGTAGAGTATATTCAATTAATAAAGTTAAAGTCCTAGGTCATTCGGAAATCGAACCAGGAACTGTACTAGATAGCAGTATCACTAAAGAGAACGTTAACGCTCATCCAAGAATCGAGCCAGGAACCGAGACCCACAGAACCAATGACGTTAAGCTCACCAAATTACAACCGGTTGTAATTTTAAATAAAATATTTAGAGGGTGTTAACGTCATCAATGAATAGGCGTAGAGGCCGTCACGCGACAAAAAAACCGGTGGGTCAATCTTCTGCCATAATCAGGGATCCGAAGTTAAAACTAAAACCAGTTGTCGTTCTCGAAAAAATGGCCATGCCACCAGCGCCGACCGTCGCAAGGGCAGAAATTAACGACCCAAAGTTGAAACTAAAACCAGTTGTCGTCATCGATAAAATGTATATTAGTTCGTATGTAGGTAGTGTAGGTACACACACACACACACAGATAATAAAGACGACAACTCAGGTAGGAAAACGCTTCATCGTGAAGCTGTCAAACGTTATGTCAGTAAAAATCCTAGCGTACATCGTAAAGCTGTGAAACGGTATTCACAAAAAAACCGGAAATAAAAAGGGCCGCTGTGGATAAGTACACTGAGGCAAATCCTCAAGTACATAGGGTCGCTCCTGAAAAGTACACACAGCAAAATCCTGATGTCCATAGGCGCGCAGTTGAGAAATATGCACAAGATCATCCGTCCGTGAGTCAAACGATTGAACGGTATAATACGGTCCGTAATATTGAACCCCAGTTACGGAGATCTGAAAAATTAGTAGGTGAGAGGCGTGCTGAAGAATTGGGACCAATTTTAGTATTTTCTCTGAAAAAATCTTCCCTGAACAATTCTCACAGATGTCCTCATTGTAGTGCTGGGTTTTTTGATGAGGAAAAATCTCGGGTTCAATGGTGTTGTGGGACTGGGGCCTACAACGTTCAACATTTTGAGCCATTAACCGAAGATTTCTATGGAGATCGTTTATTTATCGAACATTCTCGTGCATATAATAATTTATTTGCATTTAGTGCGTTAGGCGTTTCACACGGTTTTCAACATCCTGACTCTGGCATCGCGTTTTTAAAAATTCAAGGCCGTACATACCATCGCGTTTTCGATTTATCTTACACAGATTCGACAAATCCAATAAGTCTATACACATACGATACTCAGGAGAGAGATAGGATAGCTGCCGGTCAAAAACTTGACATGCAGATAATATGTTGTATTACACATTTCATGCATGAGGTAAATCCTTACATAGACTGTTCCAAACAGCTGGACAGGATGCCTTCGCAAGAAGCTCACCTTATATTTGAATCGGCAACTCGACGAACCCATGGTAACATATTAGGGTATTTACCCATAGTTAAAGTTTTCGAAGCAAGGGTTGTGTCGTCTTTGTAATTTTTATTTGATATGACTATTTGCTTATGGTCTAGCATGCTTTTTCGAGTTTTTTTTTTTACATTAAGTTGTTGTTTTTATTTGTTACTAACACACTTTATTTAATATACATAATGGCACCACACATCAGGGCGACAGTCGGTTTAAAGGTAAAAACTCACTATGTCTGGCTATATCCGGTTGCGCGTGTTTCTTCTCTGTTTTGCATCAGAGGGCTGTGTTTTCAGCATCTGATATTCACACTATTCTGTCAAGTGGCGATGATTTGTATATGCGCGTTTTACCATCATTGCCAGGTAACGAAATATATTTGCTTCCAGAAGAATTGCCTTCTGAGTTTCAGGTTGGAAGATATAATGCTAAAATCCAAAATATGAACGACACCTGGAAAATAAACGGATTATTTCCGAATTCGTTGCGCGAATACGATACAAAAGCATTAGAGCTCGAGCTCATTTTACAAAATTCCATTTTCGATGCGGATCATAATGATAACTCCGATAGTTATCTTTTCACAGGGCAAAGTTACACTGTATCTTTTTGGCGATCGGGCGAGAATTATTTTCTTTTCAACAGTCATGCGGTAGACGACCAGAACACGTTCAACAAACATAACCCCGATTTAAATAAATCGCGGTTGTTTAGATGTAACACCATTAAAAATTTATCAGACCAATTATTCCGTAATCGCGCGTACGACGGTAGAGAATATTCAATTAATAAAGTTAAAGTCCTAGGTCATTCGGAAATCGAACCAGGAACTGTACTAGATAGCAGTATCACTAATGAGAATGTTAACGCTCATCCAAGAATCGAGCCAGGAACCGAGACCCACAGAACCAATGACGTTAAGCTCACCAAATTACAACCGGTTGTAATTTTAAATAAAATAAATTTAGAGGGTGTTACGTCACCAATGAATAGGCGTAGAGGCCGTCCTCAAAAGCGCAAAAATCGGTTTACCGTATGTCACGCGACAAAAAACCGGTGGGTCAATCTTCTGCCATAATCAGGGATCCGAGGTTAAAACTAAAACCAGTTGTCGTTCTCGAAAAAATGGCCATGCCACCAGCGCCGACCGTCGCAAGGGCAGAAATTAACGACCCAAAGTTGAAACTAAAACCAGTTGTCGTCATCGATAAAATGTATATTAGTTCGCATGTAGGTAGTGTAGGTACACACCCAAATTCTGATAATAAAGACGACAACTCAGGTAGGAAAACGCTTCATCGTGAAGCTGTCAAACGTTATGTCAGTAAAAATCCTAGCGTATATCGTAAAGCTGTGAAACGGTATTCACAAAAAAAAAACGGAAATAAACAGGGCCGCTGTGGATAAGAACACTGAAGCAAATCCTCAAGTACATAGGGTCGCTTCTGAAAAGTACACACAGCAAAATCCTGATGTCCATAGGCGCGCAGTTGAGAAATATGCACAAGATCATCCGTCCGTGAGTCAAACGACTCAACGGTATAATACGGTCCGTAATATTGAACCCCAGTTTCGGAGATCTGAAAAATTAGTAGGTGAGAGGCGTGCTGAAGAATTTGAACCAATTTTAGTATTTTCTCTGAAAAAATCTTCCCTGAACAATTCTCACAGATGTCCTCATTGTAGTGCTAGGCTTTTTGATGAGGAAAAATCTCGGGTTCAATGGTGTTGTGGGACTGGGGCCTACAACGTTCAACATTTTGAGCCATTAACCGAAGATTTCTATGGAGATTTATTTATCGAACGTTCTCGTGCATATAATAATTTATTTGCATTTAGTGCGTTAGTCGTTTCACACGGTTTTCAACATCCTGACTCTGGCATCGCGTTTTTAAAAATTCAAGGCCGTACATACCATCGCGTTTTCGATTTATCTTACACAGATTCGACAAATCCAATAGGTCTATACATATACGATACTCAGGAGAGAGATAGGATAGCTGCCGGTCAAAAACTTGACATGCAGATAATACGTTGTATTACACATCATTCATGAGATAAATCCTTACATATACTGTTCCAAACAGCTGGACAGGATGCCTTCGCAAGAAGCTCACCTTATATTTGAATCGGCAACTCGACGAACCCATGGTAACATATTAGGGTATTTACCCATAGTTAAAGTTTTCGAAGCAAGGGTTGTGTCTTTGTAATTTTTATTTTGATATGACTATTTGCTTATGGTCTAGCATGCTTTTTCGAGAGTTTTTTTTTTACATTAAGTTATTGTTTTTGTTTGTTACTAACACACTTTATTTAATAAAAATAATGGCACCACACATCAGGGCGACAGTCGCTTTAAAGGTAAAAACTCACAATGTCTGGCTATATCAGGTTGCGCGTGTTTCTTCTCTGTTTTGCATCAGAGTTTTCAGCATCTGATATTCACACTATTCTGTCAAGTGGCGATGATTTGTATATGCGCGTTTTACCATCACTGCCAGGTAACGAAATATATTTGCTTCCAGAGGAATTGCCTTCTGAGTTTCAGGTTGGAAGATTTAATGCTAAAATCCAAAATATGAACGACACCTGGAAAATGAACGGATTATTTCCGAATTCGTTGGGCGAATACGATACTAAAGCATTAGAGCTCGAGCTCATTTTACAAAATTCCATTTTCGATGCGGATCATAATGATAACTCCGATAGTTATCTTTTCACGGGGCAAAGTTACACTGTATCGGGCGAGAATTATTTTCTTTTCAACAGTCATGCGGTAGACGACCAGAACACGTTCAACAAACATAACCCCGATTTAAATAAAGCGCGGTTGTTCAGATGTAACACCATTAAAAAATTATCAGACCTATTATTCCGCATTCGCGTGACATGTATGGCATAATAAATATTACAAATTTGATGTTATTTTTAAGTTTGTAATGTATACGGTACCTAATTTTTTAACGATAGTTCATCGTAGTTAACTTTGATTACTGAACGAAACAAAAAAAGAAAGTGAAGGGTGGTCGTTAAAATACTTTTAATAAACATTCCCTATTTTATTACTTATATAATACACAAAATAATTTTAAATATTGTGTACTATTTATTTGAAGTCTATACATTGTATAGTATCACGTATCTTTATGTTCTTTAGTAGAAATAATAACTTTTAAGTTTCCAACAAAAATTCAATATGGTGACTGGCCGGTTATCACAACACACCACCGGGTTGGCTTGAATAATTGTGGCGGGTTAGCAATCTGATTGTTTTTTGGTGGAAACAGTGGTTTGAGAACACCTCACGTAAGTTAAGTATCTTCCTATACGTTTTATTTGCAATTGTATTATTAAAATAATATCTATAAGTTAAATGTGTAAATGCTAACGGTAGTGACAATATAATTATTTTTAAATTGTGTTTATTGGTTCTTTCTCTTCATTCCCTTAAAGTACCTTAAAGTATAATAGTTATATTTTCTTTCAAAGCCGAAAGTTAAATTCAAAGTCAACAATATCTTAATTCTCATAGTTTTTGACACATCATTTACAAATACACTAAAATCATTAAGAGTATGATAAAATATACATAGGTAAATACGTAAATGCTATATTGTACAGTTAGTCACCACATTCCCTTCCATTTTTCTAACATCAGAAGTGGGATCTGTGTCCGCGTTTAAAGATACTAATTACACTTCTTTTTTAGGATGGATGCAGAGGCTATTACTACACTACTATCGGCGATCCGGGATGCTGTGAGCAGTAGAGGACAGAAGGACGATGACGTCGCTCTGCCGGTGTTTGATCCTGATCGGAACGACTGCGGAGCAGCTACATGGTGCAACAGTGTGGAAGCCCTCTCAAAGGAGCTGCAATGGAGTAGTTTAAAGACTGCTGCTAAAGCAGGTAAGGCCCTCAAGGGCTCTTCACTGACATGGTTTGAAACCTGGGAGCCTACAGATGGCAGATCGTGGGAGAATTTAAAGCGAGACATAATTGATGTTTACCCAGAAAAAAAAAATTATCCGAAAAACTTAGCAAGGCTGTGTCTTATACGTCTGATTCCGCCGAGTCGTATGGTGAATATGCTCGAGAGAAGTTACGCTTGTTTCGCAACACCAAGGTTGCTTTTACGGATGCTCAATTAATCGAGTTAGTATGTGGAGGTATTGCGGATGTAGATATTAAGATGGCTTCCTTAAACAATGGTGTGACTTCAACTTCTGCTCTTATAGCTTTATTATCTACTTATGCTAAGTGTAGGAAGAGAACATCAGAAAGTAATATTAAAGATTATGAGTCTGGTTCAGGACCCAGTGGTGCTAAGCGGCCGCGACAAGAACTTAGGAAATGCTTTAACTGTAACCAAACTGGACATGTCCAGAGTCAATGTAGATTAGTTCCTGCGACTTCGGTAAATAATCAAGCTCCACAGGTTCCTAAGCCTAATGATTCTCGAATTAAGACTTGCACATATTGTAAAAAGGTTGGACACCTGGAATCAATATGTTTCTTAAAGCAACGCGCTATGTCAAATAATAATGCGTCAATTACATTAGTTCCCTCTAAAGAAGCAAATTTTTTAGACAAGCGCCAATAAACTTAACTCAGGTAAATATTAACGGAACGGAAATAAAGTCACTTATAGATACAGGTGCCAACTGTAGTTTAATTAAAGAAACAGTAGCTCGAAAATTAGGATGCCATTTTACGCCTACTAGTTTGTATGTAAGTGGAGTAGGACGAAATAAAATTCACATTTTTGCCAAAGTAACTGTGCCCGTTAAATTTAATGAAGTATGTTTAGAGTTAGACTTGTACGTTGCAAGGGACCAAGATTTTTGTTATGATCTGCTTATAGGCAGGAACGCCGTTCAATATCCGGACATTGAAATTATTACTGACTCTTCAGGGTGTCGTTTTGTTAGAAAGCACATTGAACCCAATACTGACAAAGTTAATTTAATTTGCTCTCAAGCTGAATTATTAGATTTAAATTTAAATCTTGATCATTTAGACTATGACCTCCAACAGAAAATTAAACAAATTTTCGAAAAATTTCCATCTGTCTTGGGAGAAATGGGAGTAGTCAACACTGGTGAACTTGTTTTGCGATTAAAGAAAAATGAAGTTGTGCATTACCGACCCTATCGACTGGCCCCGATTGAGAGGGAAAAGGTAGATTCTATAACTCAAGAGCTTTTAGAGAAAAATATAATACGTGAAAGTGAGTCTCCATTTGCAAGTCCCGTAATACTAGTTAAAAAAAAAGATGGCAGTGACAGATTATGTGTGGATTTTCGGGCATTGAATAAAATATTAGAAAAGGATAGATACCCTCTACCTCTCATCGAGGATCAAATTGACAGGCTCGGTAAGGCAATTTTTTTTATCTCTATTGATATGAAGAACGGATTTTACCAAATTCCCATTTCATCCGATTCGGCCAAATACACAGCTTTCGTGACACCTAGTGGTCACTACGAGTTTATTAAGATGCCCTTTGGTATCTGCAATGGACCAGCGGTTTTTCAAAGGGCTATTACGAAAGCTGTGCATCATCTTCCGTTTCTGTTGGTCTATATAGACGATATTTTGATTCCATTCACCACTGTAGAAGAGGGCCTAGATTATTTAGAGAAAACGATACAAGCACTTTCCATTGCCGGATTCACAATAAATGTCAACAAATGTAAATTTTTCGTGCAAGAAATTGAGTATCTTGGTAGGCTAATATCACGAGAGGGAGTGAGACCTAGCGAAACCAAGGTTTCCGCATTAATAAATTCACCCGTGCCAAAGAATATAAAACAAGTTCGGCAATTTATGGGGCTCGCGAGCTACTTCCGTAAGTTCATACCTGATTTTGCGGCTAAAACTGCTTGTATCACCAAACTAACCAAGATTGACCAAAAATGGGATTGGGGAGAAGATCAGGATAAAGCTAGAAACTATGTCATTGAACACCTTTCGACAAAACCTTTGTTGACCATCTTCGATCCTCAATTACGAACCGAACTTTACACTGATGCTAGTTCAGTGGGTTACGGAGCAATATTAACTCAATGGGTCGATAACAATAAAAAAGTGGTCGCATATTTTAGCAAACGCACTACCCCAATAGAGAGTAAATATTGTTCCTACGACCTAGAGACTTTAGCAATTTACAATGCTTTACGTCATTTTCGGGTCTACCTTTTAGGGATACAATTTCAAATAGTCACGGATTGTAACTCAATTAAATCTACAATGACAAAAAAAGACATATCCCCTCGCGTTGCTCGGTGGTGGGCGTATATGCAAGACTTTAATTTTGATATTGTCTATAAGAAGGGAAAATACATCGGTCATGTGGATTTTTTGAGTCGCAATCCCGTTGACATGTCCGACCCTACGAGTCCAACCAATCTACAGGATACTCCCATTTTACAATCCCATACAGAAACTATTACTGTTGATTCCGAATTACCCAGTCAGTCATGTCCTGTAAATGAGGTTGTATATCTCATAAATGAGTCTCCATCATGGCTAGAAATATCCCAACAAAATGACCCTGAAACCCAAAGTCTGATAGCACAGGTGGTGGCTGGTGAGTTGGATGGGAACATACCACATGTAACGGTATGTCAGATTGGCCAAGTGCGTTGTGGAAAGTTCAACAATCTATAAACACGACAATCCAAAAATCTACTGGGTTTACCCCCATTCGTTTACTTATCGGTGTCGACGCTAACACTCCTAGTATCCAAGCCCGGTTGAATGAAGTTAATGCCACTGAACCTTTAATTGATACACGAGCAGATCGAGAAGTGGCTTGTAGGCGTCTTGCAATAGAATCTGGTAAATTTAAGAACCGTTTTGATAGCGTACGTCGTGATAACAAGTCTTATGCGGTGGGTGATGTGGTCTATGTTAGTCAAGATCATAGGCGTCACGACAAACTAAATGTACGGTACAAAGGTCCCTATGAGATTATTTCTGTACTTCCTTGTGACAGGTTTTCTTTAAGAGGCAATGGCAATTTAAGAAATATTACAGTAGCTAAGGATAAATTAAGGCAGTGGCCTGGAGAATGGACGGATAGTGATTAAAGTGCCTAATTTTATTATTAAAGAGGTGATGTTTAGGTTACGTTTAAGCTATAGTTAATTTAAGAACTGAATATTTTACAAAAAAAAGGGTGGTTATTACTGTGATTGTATTGTTTGCGAAATATGATTACCCCTAATCTTAAATGAGCTTTATGCGGTTAAGAATTAGTTGTATTACAAAGCTGATTTTATCCTCCTAATGTAAAGGAGTGGTGAGTTGGTATTGTCCTCCTAATGTGAAAGGAGTGGTGAGTTGGTTTAGTCCTCCTAATGTGAAAGGAGTGGTGAGTTGATTCTGTCCTCCTAATGTGAAAGGAGTGGTAAACTGGTTTTGTCCTCCTAATGTGAAAGGAGTGGTGAATTGGTTTTTGGCATATTCTAACCTGAAAGGATTTGATTTGATACTTGGATACCTAGGTATTTTCTTTTGTTTTTGTATTTTAAGTTGTCATGTTAATTAAGATACTTCGGGAGCGAAGTATTGTCAGTCTGGCCGTGACATGTATGGCATAATAAATATTACAAATTTGATGTTATTTTTAAGTTTGTAATGTATACGGTACCTAATTTTTTAACGATAGTTCATCGTAGTTAACTTTGATTACTGAACGAAACAAAAAAGAAAGTGAAGGGTGGTCGTTAAAATACTTTTAATAAACATTCCCTATTTATTACTTATATAATACACAAAATAATTTTAAATATTGTGTACTATTTATTTGAAGTGTATACATTGTATAGTATCACGTATCTTTATGTTCTTTAGTAGAAATAATAACTTTTAAGTTTCCAACAAAAATTCAATATGGTGACTGGCCGGTGATCACAACACACCACCGGGTTGGCTTGAATAATTGTGGCGGGTTAGCAATCTGATTGTTTTTTGGTGGAAACAGTGGTTTGAGAACACCTCACGTAAGTTAAGTATCTTCCTATACGTTTTATTTGCAATTGTATTATTAAAATAATATCTATAAGTTAAATGTGTAAATGCTAACGGTAGTGACAATATAATTATTTTTAAATTGTGTTTATTGGTTCTTTCTCTTCATTCCCTTAAAGTACCTTAAAGTATAATAGTTATATTTTCTTTCAAAGCCGAAAGTCAAATTCAAAGTCAACAATATCTTAATTTTCATAGGTTTTGACACATCATTTACAAATACACTAAAATTATTAAGAGTATGATAAAATATACATAGGTAAATACGTAAATGCTATATTGTACAGTTAGTCACCACATTCCCTTCCATTTTTCTAACACGCGCGTGCGACGGTAGAGAATATTCAATTAATAAAGTTAAAGTCCTAAGTCATTCGGAAATCGAACCAGGAACTTTTCTAGATAGAAGTATCACTAATGAGAATGTTAACGCTCATCCAAGAATCGAGCCAGGAACCGAGACCCACAGAACCAATGACGTTAAGCTCACCAAATTACAACCGGTTGTAATTTTAAATAAAATAAATTTAGAGGGTGTTACGTCATCAATGAATAGGCGTAGAGGCCGTCCTCAAAAGCGCAAAAATCGGTTTACCGCATGTCACGCAACAAAAAACCGGTGGGTCAATCTTCTGCCATAATCGGGGATCCGAAGTTAAAACTAAAACCAGTTGTCGTTCTCGAAAAAATGGCCATGCCACCACCGCCGACCGTCGCAAGGGCAGACATTAACGACCCAAAGTTGAAACTAAAACCAGTTGTCGTCATCGATAAAATGTATATTAGTTCGTATGTAGGTAGTGTAGGTACACACCCAAATTCTGATAATAAAGACGACAACTCAGGTAGGAAAACGCTTCATCGTGAAGCTGTCAAACGTTATGTCAGTAAAAATCCTAGCGTATATCGTAAAGCTGTGAAACGGTATTCACAAAAAAAAATGGAAATAAACAGGGCCGCTGTGGATAAGAACACTGAAGCAAATCCTCAAGTACATAGGGTCGCTCCTGAAAAGTACACACAGCAAAATCCTGATGTCCATAGGCGCGCAGTTGAGAAATATGCACAAGATCATCCGTCCGTGAGTCAAACGACTCAACGGTATAATACGGTCCGTAATATTGAACCCCAGTTACGGAGATCTGAAAAATTAGTAGGTGAGAGGCGTGCTGAAAAATTTGAACCAATTTTAGTATTTTCTCTGAAAAAATCTTCCCTGAACAATTCTCACAGATATCCTCATTGTAGTGCTAGGTTTTTTGATGAGGAAAAATCTCGGGTTCAATGGTGTTGTGGGACTGGGGCCTACAACGTTCAACATTTTGAGCCATTATCCGAAGATTTCTATGGAGATCGTTTATTTATCGAACGTTCTCGTGCATATAATAATTTATTTGCATTTAGTGCGTTAGGCGTTTCACACGGTTTTCAACATCCTGACTCTGGCATCGCGTTTTGAAAAATTCAAGGCCGTACATACCATCGCGTTTTCTATTTATCTTACACAGATTCGACAAATCCAATAGGTCTATACATATACGATACTCAGGAGACAGATAGGATAGCTGCCGGTCAAAAACTTGACATGCAGATAATACGTTGTATTACACATTTCATGCATAAGGTAATCCTTACATAGGACTGTTTCAAACAGCTGGACAGGATGCCTTCGCAAGAAGCTCACCTTATATTTGAATCGGCAACTCGACGAACCCATGGTAACATATTAGGGGATTTACCCATAAGTTAAAGTTTTCGAAGCAAGGGTTGTGTCTTTGTAATTTTTAATTTTCATATGACTCTTTGCTTATGGTCTAGCATGCTTTTTCGAGAGTTTTTTTTACACTTAGTTATTGTTTTTTGTTTAGTTACTAACACACTTTATTTAATAAAAATAATGGCACCACACATCAGGCGACAGTCGCTTTAAAGGTAAAAACTCACAATGTCTGGCTATAATCAGTTGCGCGTGTTCTTCTCTTGTTTTGCATCAGAGTTTTTTCAGCATCGATATTCACACTATTCTGTCAAAGTGCGATGATTTGTATAATGCGCGTTACCATCACTGCCAGGTACGAAATATATTTTGCTTCATAGAATTGCCTTCTGAGTTCAGGTTGGAAGATTTATGCTAAAAATCCAAAATATGAACGACACCTGGAAAATGAGCGGATATTTCCGAATTCGTTGGCGATACGATACTAAAGTGCATAGAGCTTCGACTCATTTTACACAATTCCATTTTCGATGCGGATCGATAATGATAACTCCGATAAGGTATCTTTTCACGGGGCAAAGTTACATCTGTATCGGGCGAGAATTATTTTCTTTTCACAGTCATGCGGTAGACGACAGAAACACGTTCAACAAACAGAACCCCGATTTAAATAAAGCGCGGTTGGTTCAGATTAACGACCAGTAAAAATTATCAGACCTATTATTCGCATTCGCGTGACATGTATGGCATAATAAATATTACAAATTTGATGTTATTTTTAAGTTTGTAATGTATACGGTACCTAATTTTTTAACGATAGTTCATCGTAGTTAACTTTGATTACTGAACGAAACAAAAAAAAGTGAAGGGTGGTCGTTAAAATACTTTTAATAAACATTCCCTATTTATTACTTATATAATACACAAAATAATTTTAAATATTGTGTACTATTTATTTGAAGTGTATACATTGTATAGTATCACGTATCTTTATGTTCTTTAGTAGAAATAATAACTTTTAAGTTTCCAACAAAAATTCAATATGGTGACTGGCCGGTGATCACAACACACCACCGGGTTGGCTTGAATAATTGTGGCGGGTTAGCAATCTGATTGTTTTTTGGTGGAAACAGTGGTTTGAGAACACCTCACGTAAGTTAAGTATCTTCCTATACGTTTTATTTGCAATTGTATTATTAAAATAATATCTATAAGTTAAATGTGTAAATGCTAACGGTAGTGACAATATAATTATTTTTAAATTGTGTTTATTGGTTCTTTCTCTTCATTCCCTTAAAGTACCTTAAAGTATAATAGTTATATTTTCTTTCAAAGCCGAAAGTCAAATTCAAAGTCAACAATATCTTAATTTTCATAGGTTTTGACACATCATTTACAAATACACTAAAATTATTAAGAGTATGATAAAATATACATAGGTAAATACGTAAATGCTATATTGTACAGTTAGTCACCACATTCCCTTCCATTTTTCTAACATCAGAAGTGGGATCTGTGTCCGCGTTTAAAGATACTAATTACACTTCTTTTTTAGGATGGATGCAGAGGCTATTACTACACTATTATCGGCGATCCGGGATGCTGTGAGCAGTAGAGGACAGAAGGACGATGACGTCGCTCTGCCGGTGTTTGATCCTGATCGGAACGACTGCGGAGCAGCTACATGGTGCAACAGTGTGGAAGCCCTCTCAAAGGAGCTGCAATGGAGTAGTTTAAAGACTGCTGCTAAAGCAGGTAAGGCCCTCAAGGGCTCTTCACTGACATGGTTTGAAACCTGGGAGCCTACAGATGGCAGATCGTGGGAGAATTTAAAGCGAGACATAATTGATGTTTACCCAGAAAAAAAAAATTATCCGAAAAACTTAGCAAGGCTGTGTCTTATACGTCTGATTCCGCCGAGTCGTATGGTGAATATGCTCGAGAGAAGTTACGCTTGTTTCGCAACACCAAGGTTGCTTTTACGGATGCTCAATTAATCGAGTTAGTATGTGGAGGTATTGCGGATGTAGATATTAAGATGGCTTCCTTAAACAATGGTGTGACTTCAACTTCTGCTCTTATAGCTTTATTATCTACTTATGCTAAGTGTAGGAAGAGAACATCAGAAAGTAATATTAAAGATTATGAGTCTGGTTCAGGACCCAGTGGTGCTAAGCGGCCGCGACAAGAACTTAGGAAATGCTTTAACTGTAACCAAACTGGACATGTCCAGAGTCAATGTAGATTAGTTCCTGCGACTTCGGTAAATAATCAAGCTCCACAGGTTCCTAAGCCTAATGATTCTCGAATTAAGACTTGCACATATTGCAAAAAGGTTGGACACCTGGAATCAATATGTTTCTTAAAGCAACGCGCTATGTCAAATAATAATGCGTCGATTACATTAGTTCCCTCTAAAGAAGCATATTTTTTAGACAAGCGCCAATAAACTTAACTCAGGTAAATATTAACGGAACGGAAATAAAGTCACTTATAGATACAGGTGCCAACTGTAGTTTAATTAAAGAAACTGTAGCTCGAAAATTAGGATGCCATTTTACGCCTACTAGTTTGTATGTAAGTGGAGTAGGACGAAATAAAATTCACATTTTTGCCAAAGTAACTGTGCCCGTTAAATTTAATGAAGTATGTTTAGAGTTAGACTTGTACGTTGCAAGGGACCAAGATTTTTGTTATGATCTGCTTATAGGCAGGAACGCCGTTCAATATCCGGACATTGAAATTATTACTGACTCTTCAGGGTGTCGTTTTGTTAGAAAGCACATTGAACCCAATACTGACAAAGTTAATTTAATTTGCTCTCAAGCTGAATTATTAGATTTAAATTTAAATCTTGATCATTTAGACTATGACCTCCAACAGAAAATTAAACAAATTTTCGAAAAATTTCCATCTGTCTTGGGAGAAATGGGAGTAGTCAACACTGGTGAACTTGTTTTGCGATTAAAGAAAAATGAAGTTGTGCATTACCGACCCTATCGACTGGCCCCGATTGAGAGGGAAAAGGTAGATTCTATAACTCAAGAGCTTTTAGAGAAAAATATAATACGTGAAAGTGAGTCTCCATTTGCAAGTCCCGTAATACTAGTTAAAAAAAAAGATGGCAGTGACAGATTATGTGTGGATTTTCGGGCATTGAATAAAATATTAGAAAAGGATAGATACCCTCTACCTCTCATCGAGGATCAAATTGACAGGCTCGGTAAGGCCATTTTTTTTATCTCTATTGATATGAAGAACGGATTTTACCAAATTCCCATTTCATCCGATTCGGCCAAATACACAGCTTTCGTGACACCTAGTGGTCACTACGAGTTTATTAAGATGCCCTTTGGTATCTGCAATGGACCAGCGGTTTTTCAAAGGGCTATTACGAAAGCTGTGCATCATCTTCCGTTTCTGTTGGTCTATATAGACGATATTTTGATTCCATTCACCACTGTAGAAGAGGGCCTAGATTATTTAGAGAAAACGATACAAGCACTTTCCATTGCCGGATTCACAATAAATGTCAACAAATGTAAATTTTTCGTGCAAGAAATTGAGTATCTTGGTAGGCTAATATCACGAGAGGGAGTGAGGACCTAGCGAAACCAAGGTTTCCGCATTAATAAATTCACCCGTGCCAAAGAATATAAAACAAGTTCGGCAATTTATGGGGCTCGCGAGCTACTTCCGTAAGTTCATACCTGATTTTGCGGCTAAAACTGCTTGTATCACCAAACTAACCAAGATTGACCAAAAATGGGATTGGGGAGAAGATCAGGATAAAGCTAGAAACTATGTCATTGAACACCTTTCGACAAAACCTTTGTTGACCATCTTCGATCCTCAATTACGAACCGAACTTTACACTGATGCTAGTTCAGTGGGTTACGGAGCAATATTAACTCAATGGGTCGATAACAATAAAAAAGTGGTCGCATATTTTAGCAAACGCACTACCCCAATAGAGAGTAAATATTGTTCCTACGACCTAGAGACTTTAGCAATTTACAATGCTTTACGTCATTTTCGGGTCTACCTTTTAGGGATACAATTTCAAATAGTCACGGATTGTAACTCAATTAAATCTACAATGACAAAAAAAGACATATCCCCTCGCGTTGCTCGGTGGTGGGCGTATATGCAAGACTTTAATTTTGATATTGTCTATAAGAAGGGAAAATACATCGGTCATGTGGATTTTTTGAGTCGCAATCCCGTTGACATGTCCGACCCTACGAGTCCAACCAATCTACAGGATACTCCCATTTTACAATCCCATACAGAAACTATTACTGTTGATTCCGAATTACCCAGTCAGTCATGTCCTGTAAATGAGGTTGTATATCTCATAAATGAGTCTCCATCATGGCTAGAAATATCCCAACAAATGACCCTGAAACCCAAAGTCTGATAGCACAGGTGGTGGCTGGTGAGTTGGATAGGAACATACCACATGTAACGGTATGTCAGATTGGCCAAGTGCGTTGTGGAAAGTTCAACAATCTATAAACACGACAATCCAAAAATCTACTGGGTTTACCCCCATTCGTTTACTTATCGGTGTCGACGCTAACACTCCTAGTATCCAAGCCCGGTTGAATGAAGTTAATGCCACTGAACCTTTAATTGATACACGAGCAGATCGAGAAGTGGCTTGTAGGCGTCTTGCAATAGAATCTGGTAAATTTAAGAACCGTTTTGATAGCGTACGTCGTGATAACAAGTCTTATGCGGTGGGTGATGTAGTCTATGTTAGTCAAGATCATAGGCGTCACGACAAACTAAATGTACGGTACAAAGGTCCCTATGAGATTATTTCTGTACTTCCTTGTGACAGGTTTTCTTTAAGAGGCAATGGCAATTTAAGAAATATTACAGTAGCTAAGGATAAATTAAGGCAGTGGCCTGGAGAATGGACGGATAGTGATTAAAGTGCCTAATTTTATTATTAAAGAGGTGATGTTTAGGTTACGTTTAAGTTATAGTTAATTTAAGAACTGAATATTTTACAAAAAAAAGGGTGGTTATTACTGTGATTGTATTGTTTGCGAAATATGATTACCCCTAATCTTAAATGAGCTTTATGCGGTTAAGAATTAGTTGTATAACAAAGCTGATTTTATCCTCCTAATGTAAAGGAGTGGTGAGTTGGTATTGTCCTCCTAATGTGAAAGGAGTGGTGAGTTGGTTTAGTCCTCCTAATGTGAAAGGAGTGGTGAGTTGATTCTGTCCTTCTAATGTGAAAGGAGTGGTAAACTGGTTTTGTCCTCCTAATGTGAAAGGAGTGGTGAATTGGTTTTTGGCATATTCTAACCTGAAAGGATTTAATTTGATACTTGGATACCTAGGTATTTTCTTTTGTTTTTGTATTTTAAGTTGTCATGTTAATTAAGATACTTCGGGAGCGAAGTATTGTCAGTCTGGCCGTGACATGTATGGCATAATAAATATTACAAATTTGATGTTATTTTTAAGTTTGTAATGTATACGGTACCTAATTTTTTAACGATAGTTCATCGTAGTTAACTTTGATTACTGAACGAAACAAAAAAAGAAAGTGAAGGGTGGTCGTTAAAATACTTTTAATAAACATTCCCTATTTATTACTTATATAATACACAAAATAATTTTAAATATTGTGTACTATTTATTTGAAGTGTATACATTGTATAGTATCACGTATCTTTATGTTCTTTAGTAGAAATAATAACTTTTAAGTTTCCAACAAAAATTCAATATGGTGACTGGCCGGTGATCACAACACACCACCGGGTTGGCTTGAATAATTGTGGCGGGTTAGCAATCTGATTGTTTTTTGGTGGAAACAGTGGTTTGAGAACACCTCACGTAAGTTAAGTATCTTCCTATACGTTTTATTTGCAATTGTATTATTAAAATAATATCTATAAGTTAAATGTGTAAATGCTAACGGTAGTGACAATATAATTATTTTTAAATTGTGTTTATTGGTTCTTTCTCTTCATTCCCTTAAAGTACCTTAAAGTATAATAGTTATATTTTCTTTCAAAGCCGAAAGTCAAATTCAAAGTCAACAATATCTTAATTTTCATAGGTTTTGACACATCATTTACAAATACACTAAAATTATTAAGAGTATGATAAAATATACATAGGTAAATACGTAAATGCTATATTGTACAGTTAGTCACCACATTCCCTTCCATTTTTCTAACACGCGCGTGCGACGGTAGAGAATATTCAATTAATAAAGTTAAAGTCCTAAGTCATTCGGAAATCGAACCAGGAACTTTTCTAGATAGAAGTATCACTAATGAGAATGTTAACGCTCATCCAAGAATCGAGCCAGGAACCGAGACCCACAGAACCAATGACGTTAAGCTCACCAAATTACAACCGGTTGTAATTTTAAATAAAATAAATTTAGAGGGTGTTACGTCATCAATGAATAGGCGTAGAGGCCGTCCTCAAAAGCGCAAAAATCGGTTTACCGCATGTCACGCAACAAAAAACCGGTGGGTCAATCTTCTGCCATAATCGGGGATCCGAAGTTAAAACTAAAACCAGTTGTCGTTCTCGAAAAAATGGCCATGCCACCACCGCCGACCGTCGCAAGGGCAGACATTAACGACCCAAAGTTGAAACTAAAACCAGTTGTCGTCATCGATAAAATGTATATTAGTTCGTATGTAGGTAGTGTAGGTACACACCCAAATTCTGATAATAAAGACGACAACTCAGGTAGGAAAACGCTTCATCGTGAAGCTGTCAAACGTTATGTCAGTAAAAATCCTAGCGTATATCGTAAAGCTGTGAAACGGTATTCACAAAAAAAAATGGAAATAAACAGGGCCGCTGTGGATAAGAACACTGAAGCAAATCCTCAAGTACATAGGGTCGCTCCTGAAAAGTACACACAGCAAAATCCTGATGTCCATAGGCGCGCAGTTGAGAAATATGCACAAGATCATCCGTCCGTGAGTCAAACGACTCAACGGTATAATACGGTCCGTAATATTGAACCCCAGTTACGGAGATCTGAAAAATTAGTAGGTGAGAGGCGTGCTGAAAAATTTGAACCAATTTTAGTATTTTCTCTGAAAAAATCTTCCCTGAACAATTCTCACAGATATCCTCATTGTAGTGCTAGGTTTTTTGATGAGGAAAAATCTCGGGTTCAATGGTGTTGTGGGACTGGGGCCTACAACGTTCAACATTTTGAGCCATTATCCGAAGATTTCTATGGAGATCGTTTATTTATCGAACGTTCTCGTGCATATAATAATTTATTTGCATTTAGTGCGTTAGGCGTTTCACACGGTTTTCAACATCCTGACTCTGGCATCGCGTTTTGAAAAATTCAAGGCCGTACATACCATCGCGTTTTCGATTTATCTTACACAGATTCGACAAATCCAATAGGTCTATACATATACGATACTCAGGAGACAGATAGGATAGCTGCCGGTCAAAAACTTGACATGCAGATAATACGTTGTATTACACATTTCATGCATAAGGTAAATCCTTACATAGACTGTTTCAAACAGCTGGACAGGATGCCTTCGCAAGAAGCTCACCTTATATTTGAATCGGCAACTCGACGAACCCATGGTAACATATTAGGGGATTTACCCATAGAATCCGAAATAGCTGCAATTTTGAGTACAGAACGCGAAAGCTATAGTAGTGTGGAAGATAGGTGCCAGCAAACCTCATACCGTAGATATTCTACATCCCCTCATTCCACTGTTGTATCCACAGGGAAATCCGGGATGGCTTCCAAACAAATTAGACAACAAAGGTATAAAATTAACTCAAAATAAATATGTTAGGGTTTAGGTGTTTGTTATTGCCAGAATCGCGTTTTTTCAGAGTTAGTTAGGTTGTCAGAAGAATGGATCGTTGACATGTATTGTAGAATATCTGAAGAACGTCTCAGATATATAAACAGCATGCAACATACTTCCTCTTCTGACTCTATACGGGTAGCCCCTTTAACAGAATTAGTAGAATGTAATAATGAAATTTTAAACGACGAGACTATTCAAGAAGAGGGCGGTATTTTACCAGGACGAATTTATTTGCCGAATTCGTTCACCGGTGGTCCACGATATATGAAAACGAAATATATGGACGCTATTGCTTTAGTGAATAGAGCAGGTCCGCCTTCATTTTTTTTAACAATGACATGTAATCCAAAATGGCTCGAGATCCAACAATCAACTCCACAAGGACAGAGGCCTAATCCTTAAGTTTGTGCTAGGGTTTTTAATTTGAAATTGGCTCAACTTTTGAAAGATCTCCGAACTGGCGCATGGTTTGGTAAATGTTTACATGATGCAAGTCATAGAATTCCAAAAACGTGGACTGCCGCATGCGCATATATGTTTTAGAGTAGAGGTGGGAGGTCCAGTTCAAAATACTGAAATTGATAAATTTGTCAGAGCCGATTTACCTGATCCATCCGAAGCGGGTGGCAGGCTACGCAAGGCCGTGATTGATCACATGATACACGGTCCTTGCGGACTGTCCAACAAAAGGACTAATTTGCCGTGTTGGGACAGTGAAAAAACTAAATGTAGTAAATTTTTCCCGAAAAGGGAAACATCTACCACATTTTGTGATGATCGGGGATTTGTACATTCAAAACGCGATAGTAAGAATGAAGGCACAATTAAATATAGAGGTAAAGATATCCCCATCAATGATCTCTGGGTAGTTCCGTATGATGCCGCCTTACTCTTGAAATATGATTGTCATATCAATCTGTTAGTGTATTCGACCCGCGCAATAGTGAAATACTTATTCAAATATATTACAAAAGGTCCGGACGAATCGCGAATGCCTATTCTTATCTCGGATGCGGATAAAAATAACGAATAGAACAATATGTTACGAAACGTTACCTGGGATCTTGTGAATCCGTATGGCGTGTCCTTGAATTTGATATGACGTGTAGAAGTCCTGCGGTCAAGATGTTGAGCGTCCATATGGCTGATCAACAATCGGTGTTTTTCAAGCCGGGTAGTGAGGTAGATGCAACTCGTCGTCGCGCAAAATCCGACCTTATCACATATTTTAACCGCCCGTCTGGTGGTGAATTCGATCATTTAACCTATTTAGACTTTTATTTGCAATTTATTGTTCATACGAGTCGTCCAAAAATAAAAAATGTGCATATATTTGAATTAGAAAACGGGAAATTTATCACGAGACGCCAATGGGGGGGAACTGGTGACTCGTTTGTTCTGGGTCTCTCCCAACCGAGGTGAACAATTTTATTTGCGTCTCTTGTTAGCTTCACAGCCGTGTCGTGGTTACACAGATTTATATAATCTAGGTGGTCCAAATCGCAATACGTTCCAAGAAGCTGCGAAAGCTAGGGCTCGCGAACGACGAAACGGAGTATGAAATTGCTATGCAGGAAGTATCAACTTTTTTAACTGGACCACGACTGCGTAGTTTCTTCGGACTCCTTGCCGTCAACGGGATTAGGGTCGTAGCTTTGTGGGAAAAGTTTAAACATTTGCTTAGTCAAGACATCTTGCAATCAGCTCTAGAAAGCGAACCCAGAGCCTTCAAGGTGTGTCTACTTAATATCGATAGGTTGATGCGTAAGCACGGGACGTCACTTTTCGAACAAGGACTGCCCGAAGTCGAGGACGATACGACAGAAGTAGGTAGGGAACGAATAGAGTACGACCAATACGATCTGGTACCCGAAACTATCGGTTGAGCAACAAGCTATATTCGATTACGTCGATAAACTCTTGCGCGACGCTAGCTTCCGCGAATCTAATGATACTGCGATTTTTCTAAGCGGGCCTGCCGGAACAGGCAAAACTTTATTACTAAACGTTTTTACGGCACACGCGCGCGGCCCTTTAAACGGCATAGTTTAGTGTACGGCGAGCTCGGGTGTCGCAGCACAAAATTATGAAGGCGGTATTACGGCGCATAGCAAGTTTAGGTTCCCTCGGAATCCGGTCGATGATCTAGCTAGGTTATTGGAATATCACTAACGGCTCTCAGAGAGCAGAATTGATATATCAATCAAACTTAATAATTTATGACGAAGCGCCAATGGCTCATAAGTATTTAATAAATTTGCTCGATAGGTCTCTAAAGGATTTAATGAAATCCGATAAGCTATTTGGCGGTAAAATTATAATTTTTGCAGGCGATTTTAGACAAATACCTCCGGTAGTGGTTAATGCAAAAACTAATTCCGATATCATTAACTGCTCCGTAAAAGCTTCCTCAATTTGGCCTCAAATCAAATGTGCCACTTTCTACTTCCCAACGAAGTAAAAGTGTTCCAGAGTTTTCAGAATTATTGCTTTAATTAGGCTCAAATCAATTGCCTGCAGAGCCTGTCAGATCAGATGGATCAGTTTTAAATTTATCATTCATTTCTTATGTCACAGAAGTTGGAGACCTAATAGATTTTGTTTTTCCACATTTCGTTATAGACGAACCCGAAGTTTGCGCTCATAGAGCAATATTAACAACACACAATGCAAACGTCAGGGAGATAAATTCATTAATATTAAATAAATTGCCCGAGGAAGCTCTTCATTTCTACTCTATTGACGAGGTCGTTAGTGATAACTCCGATGAAATATTCTTAGGCGCGGATACTTTAAATAAATTACAACCGAAAGGTGTTCCGGAACACGATTTAGTTTTAAAAGTAGGTTGCGTTTGCATGATAATCCGTAATCTTAGTTTTGCCGATAGGTTAGTTAACGGGAGTAAAGTCATAGTAGTTAGTACCACGCCGCGTTTAATAACTGTTCGTAAGCCGGGCGGACTGATAGATTTCGTTATACCGCGTATTTTATTCAAAGCGCCGATAGAGCCCAACAGTCCGATTGAAATGACACGTAGACAATTTCCGTTGCAAGTATGTTACGCGATGACAATTCATAAGATCCAAGGCCAGACCATAGGTAGAGTAGACGTAGACTTGAGATCGGACGTATTTAGTCACCGGCAATTGTACGTAGCGTTAGGTCGCGTTCAGGATAGGAATAGTTTAAAAGTTTTAGTGTCCCGGGACAAGATAATAAACGGTAAACTTATGCTAAATAATATCGTTTTTCCGCAATTACTTTAGGCTTTAGGTAGGCAGACTTTCAGCAGCTTCTTGAATAAAATTGTTCATCTACTATTCAGGAGGCAATGTGACGTGTAAATAAAATCATACGTTAAATCAAAATCACTGATATAGCCCGATATTGGAGTTATAATTATATTTTTTAGAATTAAGATTTTACTATACATGCATTATGCACACAGAATGAATTATACAGTGTGAGTCTTCATAAAGTGCACATATTGAAAACACGAATACTATACTTAATTTTATCGACGGAAAAAATATTTAAAATATTTTTAAAAAATTGATAATTTTTTTATACAGTTTTAAAGATTATCTTTTGTTACAGTGACCTCCTTTTTATTTAAACGGTATTACTTTTGAACTAAAGAATCAATCAGAATAAAATAAACTTATTTCTAATTGGCAATAACAGGGCATTCTCACAAAATCAAACTTGAGGACAAAATACGCTCGATTGACAGTTTAGAGATTTTTTTTTAAAGAAAATCTTTTTTTTTTTCATCAATTTACACAATAATTTCAAAATATCTCAACAAAACGACCCCTTAACCTACTTTTTTTATTGATTCTAATTATTCTACATCATAATAGCTTTAGAAAGGTAAAAATACTATGCTTCTAACTCAATCATAACATTTTTTATCAATTTTTAAAGATAACGTCGTGTGCAGGGCCACGTGCCATTTTTTGGCAGGTAGAGACCCTTTTTGAGTCATTGTTAGTGAGCGCGGAGTGGGGTGCGCGGGGCAAAGAGAGCCAAACAAAGGACCTGTTTGTTGAGGACCCAGACAGACAGTCGCTCCGAATTATTCGCCGCTGCTAGTAGTATTTCTTTTTCCGTTCACATATCGCTAACGTTCGTTTTTTCCTACGCAATGCCGCGTCTAAGTGAATTCTCCCCAGCACACATTGCTGACATTCACTTTTACTATGGCCTGGGACGAGGAAGTGCTCGAGCTGCGCGTGACGCTTACATTGCTGCGTTTCCTAACCGGCATCCGGTGCCATCTGCCCGCAACTTCCAAGAGATCCACAGAAGATTGTCTATTACTGGACTTGGATTGAGTAGAGATCGCCGCGAGCCGCCGCAAATAATAATTGATGTTTCTGTCGAACAAGCAGTGTTGGCTGATTTATTTGCTGACCCAAGCATTAGCACTAGACGACTTGCACTGCGTCACGGCATTTCCCAAAAATCTGCATGGCGTATTTTGAAGAAGGAAGGGCTACATCCTTATCACTATCAAAGGGTGCAACATCTTCATGGAGACGTTGATTTTCGTCCAAGGTGCGTGATGTCTACTTGGATACTAAGAAAGATCAGAGATAACCCCAACTTCCCTAAAAGAATACTGTGGATGGACGAGGCAAGGTTTACGAGAGACGGTATCGTCAATTGCCGGAATTTGCACAAATGGTGCCCTAAAGGTGAAAATCCAAGGCTAAAACGCTCATCGACATTTCAAGTCAGGTATTCTTTAAATGTTTGGGCTGGTCTCATTGATGATATGTTAATTGGACCAGTGATATTACCATCAACATTGACCGGTGAAAGTTTTTTAAGACTGCTACGAGACGAACTTCCGGAGCTTTTGGAGGATGTGCCATTGGCTTTACGCGCACGAAACCGCATGTATCTACAAATGGATGGATGTCCTGCTCATCATGCAAGGGATGTGCGTTCGTTTTTAAACGAAAATTATGAAAATCGATGGATCGGCCGGCAAGGACCGGTAGCGTGGCCTGCGCGTTCACCCGATATGACTCCCTTAGACTACTTCTTATGGGGGACCATGAAGCAACGCGTTTACAGTACCCCAATCGACAGTGAGGCTGATTTGCGAGAACGCGTTATAAGCTGTGCCAATGCCATTAGTAATGACCCCGAGATGATAAGGAGAGCGACACAACAAATTGTGCAGCGCGCAACTTTGTGTTTACAACAAAGAGGGGGACATTTTGAAAACCTTATGCATTAGATTTTGTTACTGAATAGTATTTAGAAGCAGTAGTTATAAGCTAGATAAATAAATGATTTTAATTGAACTCTTGTGTATTATTTACAAACACAAATAAACGTCTGCTTAAAAGATTAATTGCCGAGAGTCCGGAAGGCGTTTTTTTGTCGTAGTTGATAGAAAATGTTGTGTTTGGTGAAAATATTTTCACCATAAATAGCCTGTATGATGTAGATTAACTTAAAGAAATAAAAAATGTACATAAAGGGGGTGTTTTATTGAGAAATTTTGCAATTATCGTAAAAATTTGTAAGAAAAAAAAGTTTTTCGAACAATAAATACCTTATTCACTAATTAAGAACCCCTTTTTTCCTATAATTTTCATTTCAAAAGAAAGTCCTGTTATTTCCAATCAGTAGTAAGTTTATTTTATTGTGATTAATCGTTTAGTTCAAAAGTTACATCGCTTTAATAAAAAGAAGGTCACTGTAGAAAAAAAAAACTTTAAAATTGTATAAATAAATTAAGATATTTTTTTAAATTTTTTTATTATGTTTTTCATCGATAAAATTAAGTATATTTTCCCTGTTTTCAATATGTGCACTTTATGAAGACTCACACTGTATATTGGTAGTGTGCCAAAGATACGGTAACATTTATAAATTGTATATTATGTATTCATAGTTTGTCTGTGAAAGCAATGAATTATAGTAGAATAATTATTAACTGAATCTTTTATTACTTTTCTGTGGAAGTGTGCATGCATATGAAATGGTTTTCATCACTTTTGTTGACATTATCACACCATTGCTTGTAATTAAGAATAGGAGTGTCTTCATGGCTCTCTAGGAGGTGGGAAGAGGCTCGGTCCCGTTGATCGAATGGGCCCAAGTATGGGGGTGGACAGGTGTGGTTGGGAGATTAGTTTCGCCGAGTGTCAGTGTAGTTGACGGTAAGTGATATGTGCCAGTTGTAGCTTCGGGAAAATGTTGGAAGTAAAGGGTAGGGGAGATCACGGTCACTGCGGGGTTCTGGGGAGGAGCGGGAGCAGACCAGTTCTGTTTCGCCCGTGTTTTTGCCTTTCTATTCCCCTGCAATCGAGATCGTGACCTATCAATTAATACGGGAAAATATTTGCTGAAATCGTTGATATTCCAACATTGTGTTTCATACACATGGTGTTGAGGTATTAACGATGTCAAGGCATACTATGATGTGGTATAAGAGTTATATTGAAATAAAATCGGACACATTCAGTTCAATAATGCACTGGATGTGAAAAACTTTATTTAAATTAACTTGCTCAACAGCGACAATCCTTTACATACATATTGTCATATTATGACAATTATTGTGATAGGTGTGATGTAGTTGGATAGATTTTTTAATGTTATCTTTATATTGAGTCTATGTATATTCTATTTCTTCTCCGTAAAAATCTGTACTTAATACAAAGAATATTTAGTTTCACACATTTGAACATGAATAAATATGATTATTATTAATTTTTATTGTAGTTATCTTAAACAAATATAGCTAATTCATCGCGCTCATTAGATTAGATATGAAGAACAAAAACCGCTTGGATAGATAGATGAATCTACGGCGACGAAAAGTGCCACCACAATAAAAAGTTACGCAGTGAGAAGACATCATGTTTTGGCAAACGCCATTTTGGTGACCTTGTACTACGACGAGGCGAACTATACGTGCAAGTATGCAGATTTACTGTCTTTGTTTTTACTATAACAACGTCGACAAATTACTGCTCTCTTCGCTACGCTACGCCATTGAAATACCATGGAAATTCGTGTGCTTGTGTGCAAAAAGCTTCCAGAGACTCGACAAATTTTATGTACACCAGCGCGACACTGCATGTCTCATCAAAAATAAACATCTTGGAAATAAACGGACAAGAAAATGTAGCCGATGAATTTTCCGTATGTCGTCTCCTGGTTAAAGTCACTCCTAAGAAGACTTGTGTATTAAAGCCAAGCAAAAAACAAAACCAGACGTCGTATTCATGCAATGCCCAGGAGATTTTAAGAAAAAGCTGATGTCAATCAATTCGTCGGTCTCCTGTTGAAAGTAAGGTTCTTCTATGCTGCGTCCGCCACAGATCTCTATCTCAAGTTCCTATCATCCAGTTACTGGCAGAAATCTACATTCAACAAGGATAAATGAAGACAAAAACAGAAGTTACTTTTTAAATAGGTACCTAACTTTTTTATTTATCTTGTTTACATTAAAATAAATTGTTAGTGTTGTGATCAGTAAATAAATTCTTGTAAAGTTTAAATTAACTATGTATATGTAATTTTATAATAGTTCATTATAATTAACTATATATTGTAATTGCTATTAAAGTTCTACCAAAAAAAAAAAGAAAAAAGAAACGATGATAAAAACCAATCATAAAAGAAAAACACTCAAAAAATTCCATTAACATGCAACAAATAGAATCACGTCCATCAACATCACGAGCTGGGCCCTTCGAGCCATTACTAATAGCGGAATTGGAAGTTGAAAGTAAGTTGCGACATATCAACAAATCTTATTTAAGTGACATTAACAACAGGACTTTGTTATTATAGGTATTGTATCAGCATCAGTCGTACGAAGCCCCTTGCCGGGCATAGGCATATATTGTATAGTTTATTATAATCATATCACAAGGTAAACTATACCTTTAATATAATTCATTTACACTGGTTTAGTTGATAGCTTTTACATCTATTACCGGACTTATTGAATATTATAGTACCTACAACATGAAACAGGAATGTCGAAAAAAAATATCAAAATTAACAGCCCAAGTGAACAAATGAGAGAGAAATGAATAAAGATAAAATAGGAAGAAGGTTCACAGAACCTGAAAAAAATATGGCGTTGAGCCTCTACAAACGCAATCCTAGAGCATACAGGCGGCTACAAAAAGTATTTGTGCTACCCTCGCCCTTAGCATTAAGCAGACTAATTAGTCAAACCAAACAGAAACCTGGCATCAACGAAAATATACTTAAACTACTGAAGAAAAGGGCAGAAAAATACGGAATGATGATAAATTATGCACACTTCTTTTCGACGAAATTGCTAAAGCTCCTCATTTTAGCTGCAAAAAATAAAAAGGGGCGAAATATCAGTATTTGTTTCCAATGATAACGCCAATCAAAGAATATTCATCATCATCAGACCATTTAAGTCCCCACTGCTGGGGTACGGGCCTCCCTCAATCACATAAGGGGTATTTGCCATACTCACCACGCTTGGCAGACGGGTTGGCGAGGGTTTTGATATAAATGCAGAGTTTTCCTTCTCTGGGTGCTGATGATCATGCCAGCAGCTTTACCTTAGTCGCCTTTTACGACACCTCGGTAAGAGTGAGGGTGGCCTATTCTACTCTGCCGGGGACCACACGGCCTATAATCAAAGAATATTGCCGATCATATATACATATATTGAGTCTATGTCTATTCTATTTCTTCTCCGTAAAAATCTGTACTTAATACAAAGAATATTGAGTTTCACACATTTAAACATGAATAAATATGATTATTATTATTTTTTATTGTAGATATAGGAGATTTTAAGAAAAAGCTGATGTCAATCAATTCGTCGGTCTCCTGTTGAAAGTAAGGTTCTTCTATACTGCGTCCGCCACAGATCTCTATCTCAAGTTCCTATCATCCAGTTACTGGCAGAAATCTACAATCAACAAGGATAAATGAAGACAAAAACAGAAGTTACTTTTTAAATAGGTACCTAACTTTTTTATTTATCTTGTTTACATTAAAATAAATTGTTAGTGTTGTGATCAGTAAATAAATTCTTGTAAAGTTTAAATTAACTATATGTAATTTTATAATAGTTCGTTATAATTAACTATATATTGTAATTGCTATTAAAGTTCTTCCAAAAAAAAAGAATAAAGAAACGATGATAAAAACCAATAATAAAAGAAAAACACTCAAAAAATTCCATTAACATGCAACAAATAGAATCACGTCCATCAACATCACGAGCTGGGCCCTTCGAGCCATTACTAATAGCGGAATTGGAAGTTGAAAGTAAGTTGCGACATATCAACAAATCTTATTTAAGTGACATTAACAACAGGACTTTGTTATTATAGGTATTGTATCAGCATCAGTCGTACGAAGCCCCTTGCCGGGCATAGGCATATATTGTATAGTTTATTATAATCATAGTACAAGGTAAACTATACCTTTAATATAATTCATTGATTAGAATTAGTATTATTTAGACTGGTTTAGTTGATTGCTTTTAAATCTATACTTTAAAAAATCTTGTAATTGGTATGAGAAGTACTTAACATTTTATTATTATTTTTCTTTTGTAATAAAAATACTTAAAGGAATTTGCGTTGATTTCAATCTTTACTGTACTTATTGAATATTATAGTACAAGATGAAACAGGAATGTCGAAAACAAATATCAAAACTAACAGCCCAAGTGAACAAATGAGAGAGAAATGAATAAAGATAAAATAGGAAGAAGGTTCACAGAACCTGAAAAAATTATGGCATTGGGCATCTACAAATGCAATCCTAGAGCATACAGGCGGCTACAAAAAGTATTTGTGCTACCCCCGCCCCTAGCATTAAGCAGACTAATTAGTCGAACCAACCTGCAACCTGGCATCAATGAAAATATATTTAAATTACTGAAGAAAAGGGCAGAAAAATACGGAATGATGATAAATTAATTAAATTATGCACACTCCTTTGCGACGAAATTTCTAAAGCTCCTTATTTCAGCTATAAAAAATAAAAAGGTGAAATATCAGTATTTGTTTCCAATGATAACGCCAATCAAAGAATTCATCATCATCAGCCCATTTAAGTCCCTACTGCTGGGGTACGGGCCTCCCTCAATCACATAAGGGGTATTTGCCATACTCACCACGCTTGGCAGACGGGTTGGCGAGGGTTTGATATAAATGCAGAGTTTTCCTTCTCTGGGTGCTGATGATCATGCCAGCAGCTTTACCTTAGTCGCCATTTACGACACCTCGGTAAGAGTGAGGGTGGCCTATTCTACTCTGCCGGGGACCACACGGCCTATAAAATCAAAGAATATTGCCGATCATATATAATTATATAAGCGTTCCGGTGAGTTTTAAAGGTAAAAACTTACAATGTCTGGCTACGCACAACTTGGCGGGTGTTTTTTCTCAGTTTTCATCATCAGAGAGCTGTGTTTCCAACATCTGATATTCATACAATTTTGTCAAGTGGCGATGATTTGTATATGCACGTTGTTTACGCGCCATCTACCGCATAGGCAGCGTACCGGCACCGTACCGGGCTATCGACCGCCCGGGACACGCGATGGATCACCGGAGTACGCCGAGAAGCCGCCAGAGGGATCTGACGGAAGACTATATAAGCCCAAGAAGACCTCCGTTTCTTTCTCTTTTCTTCACCGATCACTCATCCTTTGTTATATCTTTGGAGGATATATGGTGTGCAAATAATAAGCCCAATTAGGTGCAAAAAGAGGTGTTTAATTGAAACGTTGTTGCTTGGACGCTAGCGAGGAATGAAGTGGCCGAGTGACACTCGCGTATACAAAATCACGCTCTGATAGGCAGACACCGCAATTATATAAATGAGCAACTTATTGCTTGTAAAAACCGACAGGCGTTTCGTAAGCCTGGACATCCTTTGTAAATCTTATAGAACAATAAAAAGTTGTAAAATTTTATGATTATAATTAATTCATTTATTGTACAACGTATTCATTGAAGAACCCAAGACGAATTAGGAAGTAGCTAGAACCCTATCAAGCAGCTATCAAAGGAAATACTCGTAGCCAACACACGTCTTACCATCACTACCAGGTAACGAGATATATTTGCTTCCAGAGGAATTAATTAGCTTCTGAATTTCAGGTTGGAAGATTTACTGCTAAAATCCAAAATATGAACGACACCTGGAAAAGGAACGGATTATTTACAAATTCATTGCGCGAATACGACACTAAAGCATTAGAGCTCGAGCTCATTACTGATTGATTTTTATTCTCACAACATCTCATACATTGACCTGATTCCATACTAAGTAGCGTAAGCACTTGTGTTACAGATATCAGACAACAGAGGAACACTAATATATACTTAAATACATATATTACACCCAGACACTGAACAAACACAAGACACTAAACAACACACATTTTACGAGATCCCCTTTTTGATGCGGATCATAATGCTAACTCCCATAGTTATCTGTTCAAGGGGCAAAGTTACACAGTATCTTTTTGGGCGATCGGGCGAAAACTATTTTCTTTTCAACAGGCACGCGGTAGACGACCAGAAAACGTACAACAAACATACCCTCGATTTTAAAAAGCGCTATTGTTCAGATGTAACACCATTTACAATAAAATTAAGCATACTTATTATTCCGGAATCGCGCGTACGGAGTAAGAGAATATTCAATTTATAAAGAAAAAGGAACTGTTCTAAAATATAACAGTATAGCTAAAGATAACGTTAAGGTTCCACCAAGAATCGAGCCATTAACCGAGGTAACCAATGAGGTTAAGCTCACCAAATAACAACCGGTTGTAATTTTAAATAAAATAAATTTAGAGGGTGTTACGTCATCAAAGAATAGGCGTAGAGGCCGTCCAAAACCGGTGCGTCAAACTTCTGGCATAGTCTGAGATCCGAAGCTATAACTAAAACCAGTTGTTGTTCTCGAATAAATGGCCATGCCACCACCGTCAACCGTCGAAAGAACAGAAATTAACGACCCAAAGTTGAAACTAAAACCAGCTGTCGTCATAGATAAAATGGACATATATGGCCATAAGGAGGGGCCTTAGCGCGAACCGGATATTACTATTGTGCCGGTCCTCTACCTTTCACACGCGCTGTTTATCTCCTTTGTTTGGATGCCTATGGACACTCGCGACACCAGTGGAGTCACAACCTTTAAACCCCTTTCCCCCGGATTGGGCCTCCGGTACCTTCACTCACGCAGCGAAACACTGCACAATGCTGCTTCACGCCGGTTTTCTGTGAGGCCGTTGTATCACTCCGGTCGAGGCGGCCCATTCATGCCGAAGCGTGGCTCTCCCACGGTTACACTTATTCTCGTTTGTTACGGAACGTCTTCGCGCTAACACCTCGGAAATTTTATAGGTACACCTACTTTCGATCAAGATTGCTATTAGTTCAAAACAACGTAGTAATGATAAAAGTATCTTTACATAAATTATATAACAGCGTTGCTTTGCTAATACCAAATTTTATGAAAAAATAGTCCAACCAAATTAGTCATGATAAAGATAGATTTTGAATTTGATAAAAAAAAGCCGAGACTATTACGAAGCGAGAAAAAATCTACCTACCGCAGGTCTGAAAGAAATTAATGACCCTAAATTAAAAATTGACCCAGTTATCATCCCGAGACTTGACATGAATCAGATAGATTCATATATTCAGGAAGAAAAAAATAGTGATGACAATTAGGTAGAAAAATGCTTCACCGTGAAACTGTAAGGCGTTATGGCAGCCAAAACCCAAGCGTACATCGTAAAGCAGTGAAACGGTATTTGCAAAAAAGATGTACATAGGGCTGCGGCTGCAAAATATTCAGAGGAGCATTCAGATGTGCATAGGCGCGAGGTAGCACGTTACTCGGATAGTTATCCAACGGCTAGTCAAGTAGCAAAACAACGATACAATGCTGGAACGTCGAACCTCCTCCACGAAGAAGTGAGAAGTTAATAGGAGAGAGATACGGGGAAGAGTTGGAACTAATTCCCGATTATACATTCAAAAAATCTTCACTAAACAATTGTCATAGATGTCCACATTGCAGTGCGCGACTTTCTGATGAGGAATTATCAAGGCTCAAATCGTGTTGTGGGACTGGGACTTACAATGATCTAAAAGTTTCAAATAGTGACACTTACGATTTAAAATATTCTTATGAGAGTGAATGGGTAACCGTAAAATCAAAACCTATTTTTAATACGCGTAAAACTCGATCAGATAATAATTTGAACATCTCTGATATAGTATTGAGAGCAGCTTATAATTCAAAACTGACGGGTTCTGATAAGAAGAAGCAGGATTTGCGTGTTTTGTTAGAAAATAATTCCTAAATGTTATTCTAGGCTTGGGTAAAAAATATCGATATATCAAAATATCGATATATTTTCAATAAATAATCGATAATTATCGTCGATATTTTAAATCTTGATATATCGATAATCGATATTTTTTTCCGGATATCAAATTCGATTTTTTTTTATAAGCTCCTGTTCGACTTCAGTTCTCGATTAGGAAGTCGATTATTACCAGACAGTAGTTTGTTTCAGTCACACATTAATGTTTTGCATAAAGCTATCCTTCACTTTACCCTTTACCGAGGGAATTTAACTTGCTTGCGAACGCGACCTAAAAAGAGAGCAATGAATGAATGAGTAAATCGGCTGTATAGGTTCTGCTCCCTTTGCTTGCCTATAAGTTTTATAACATAAATGAATAAAATTTATTGACTTTTGACAAGACAATTTGAACTTAAACTTTATCCAACGGGCGGTTGTGAATATAATTGTATTGGTTTTGTTTTTGCCATCCACATCCATCAGCAATGTCGGCAGTGTGGAAATTCTTTAAAAAAAAGGATAACCAAGAACCCGTGACGTGCAATTTGTGCAACAAATCATATAAAACATGCGGGAATACCACAAATTTAGCTACCCATCTTAAAGTAAAACACCATTTTGCTTATTTGCAATTTCTTAACATGCAGAAGCAGAAGCCAACAAAATCTGGCAATGAGAATGAACCAGAACCCGAAGATGCTATGTCGGTAGACAATGAGAACAGTAACAGTAGTAACAGTGTAGATGTAAGTATATCAATATTTCAATTCAATAGGTACTGTAATATTTTTTTTAGGTTATGTAAGTATGAGTTTATCTTTTGTTGATGTTTTCTTTCTAATTAGTATCTATTTATTTATTTCCAGGTGGTGCCAAGTACAAGTACAAAAGAAATGACAGATTATCTTGCATCTACCGAGTCCGAGACTCAGTTCTCCATTAAAAAAAGAAAGCAGCCCACTTTACTCAATGTTTTGGGAAGAGGATTAAGTTTCGAAGGTGGGTTGTAAAAAACATGCGTATAGGTACTTTCTTTTGATTCAACAACATTTAAAATAATTGTTAACACATTAAAAATATTATTATCAGATATCAGTTATTCAACACAACATTTTAGTGATGTACACCAATTATTTGCGGAAATATCGATAGTAGCAAATGACTCGTTATTAATTCCTTTTTCTGACTTATCTTTATTCTTTATCTTCTTTCTTTCAGAAGGTGGACAAAAGCATAGTGAACTTACACAGGCATTAATTTATATGATATGCAAGGACAATTTACCATTATCCTGTGTTGAAAAAAAAGGCTTACAAAAATTTTGTCGAACCGCTTGTCCTCTTTATAAACTGCCCTGTAGAAAAAAGGTTTCTATTTTTAAAATAATAATTATAATAATAACAATAATAATTTTAACACTGTAATGCTTGGTTAACGCCCGCATAATAGAAAGTTCCATCCATTCTTTGAGATGGAGAATTAAAACTACACCATACTAATAATAAAAGTTATTTAATAAAATACCTATATTTTAATTTACATTATACAAATTCAGATCAATGTTAAATTAAACAACTACTTCTTATCATTTATTTCAGGTAACACAGTTGATAGAAAACAGATACAGCACTACAAAGGAGGTTATTATAAAAACTCTAAATGAGTTAACTTTTTTAAGTTTCACCAGTGACATACTCACAATTACTAATTCTACAAGGAGTTTTCTAGTAGTGAAACGGATAACCAACGATATGTAGCTAGCACAACTTGAGGGAATATAATTAGCTTTTATAAATCACGTGAATGTACTGCATTTATATTTACCATTCGCCACATTTCCAATCTTTATTGGCACCGGGAATCGCATTTAGGGAGGCAGCAACAGCATCCTTTCGAGTAAAACTCGGCGAAAATTTACCCTGTCGGAGCTGGGGTTTGCTTGCTAGCAAACTAGCAAGCTTTGAACAGTCGATTATTTACTTTACTTTGCGAGGATCTCGATTCTGATCATAAAGTCCTTCTATTCCACACACAAGTGCGTTGGCTGTCTAAGGGCAACATGTTGGCTCGTCTTTATGAATTGAAAGAAGAGGTTACGCTTTTTCTTGAGTTCAAAGAAAGAAATGATCTTTTGCAAATGTTTAACAATGAAGAATTTCAATGCCGGTTGGCTTATTTGACTGATATGTTTGAAGCCTTGAATCAACTTAACTTGAAGCTTCAAGGCAAAAATGGCACCATAATAAGTAATTATGACCATATTCAAGGGTACATATCAAAGCTTCAACTTTGGAAACAAAAGGTGTCTGCTGAAAATTTTATATGTTTTTCACGGCTATTCGAAACAATAAAAAATAAAAAACTGGCCGAAGATTTGAAAGCTGAAATAGAAACGCATTTGCAAACGCTGGAAGATGAATTTCACCGATATTATCGGGACATTAATTCAGAGTCACCAATATGGCACATGACCAGAAACCCATTTGTTGTCGATGTTTTAAAATTACCAGAAGAAGTTCAGGAAGAATTTTTAGAAATGAAGGCCGATTCGACTATGAAAGATGACTTCCATCTTTTGACATTGGAGAAATTTTGGGTCAAGCGATTCCTAGTAAATTCCAAAGTTGCCTCTCTTGCTTTGCGAACACTTCTTCCCTTTTCATCAACTTACTTGTGCGAGACTGGTTTTTCTGCTCTGGTTTTAATAAAAACTAAGCAGCGAAATCGTCTTGCGGTCGATAGTGACCTAATGATAGCTCTGGCAAAAACTGAACCCAGGATCGACCAACTGGTACAGAGAATGCAAGCTCAAGTATCTCATTAGTATTTATCTCTTTTTCTCTCACAGTATTCTAATTATAAGATCTTATAAATTACGTTGATTAAAGAAAAAAAATCGGATTTAATTTTGTAGAAGTTACAAAACAAATAAATGTTTTTGAAATAATGCTAGTTTTATTGTACCTACTGCAAAATGGGGGGGCATGAAAAATGTTATTTTTAATGCGGGGAGGCTCGACGAAAATAAGGTTGGGAAACCCTGGGCTAGACGTTATATTTTTGATTGAGAATTTTTGCTATTGGCACATATTTACCTATATTTTGATAAAATATTTATATTTTGTAAAATCTCGAGCTTAGTCAAATACCCTATTGAAAGACCGGTATTCGGTGTTAAGTATTTTGACAGCTAAAGAGAAAAAGAAAAATAATTGTCTTTGGTAAGTGGTTGTTTTGGTCAAAGTGGTTCAAAGTTTTGTTTTCATCGAGTTAATTTTTACAGTACCACCATGAAAATATCAAAAACCCAGAAAGCACACCTTGCTAGTTTGCTAGCAAGCAAACCCCAGCTCCGACAGGGTAAATTTTCGCCGAGTTTTACTCGAAAGGATGCTGTTGCTGCCTCCCTAAATGCGATTCCCGGTGCCAATAAAGATTGGAAATGTGGCGAATGGTAAATATAAATGCAGTACATTCACGTGATTTATAAAAGCTAATTATATTCCCTCAAGTTGTGCTAGCTACATATCGTTGGTTATCCGCTACTAGGGAAGCACGAACCTCATTCAATAAAAGGAGGCGTGGTTAAAGAACCACGCTTCTGTCTACAAAACAAAAGAGATGAAAAAAAATGGAACGTCTTTTGTAGTATTTGATTTGCGCCTGATGGGCACCCTCAGATGTATCTGGGATTTCGATCGACAAAAATTAATAATTTGAAATATCATAAAACAATTTAATTTCGTTTTATTTTTTCGAAGGCAGGAAATTTGGTGAGTACCTATATATTTCATTAAAGCGTATGAAAATGATACTTGCTTTGGAGACACGCAGCAAAATAAAGTTAACAACGCACCTAATAATATTATCATCTTAAAACATGGTAAGTTATTTTAATACGAACGTATTATTTGTCTGGAGAGTGTAGTCCATTTATTCATTTATTACGAGGTAACTTATTGTTTTCTTTTTTTCAGAACACTACCAAAGCTACACGCGATGGCGAGCAGTACCCGCCTTCTCCTCTGCAGGATGCGTAGGAACCCTTAGAAGGGTGGTCCCAAATGTTCCCACCTTGGTCGGAGGAATTAAGAGAGGCGCCTCTGTAGAGGAAAATGTTGAAGGCTTGCGCTCGCCGTTCAGCAAAGCGTGTAGATCCAGTGCGGACATCTTATGTCAAGCACCGTCGCCACCCTGATCCAACATCGGTGTCGTTCATAAAGAAAAGTACGTCGGTCTCTCGAGCCCACGTATTATCAAAATTGAAATTGTGGATTGTGAGAAGGACGGTTGGGACGATGAGTCCGAGGACGTCCTTCTCTCCGCCCAGTATGTGGTGACGGATCAAATAGACCCGATATTGGATCAGACGGAGGGGGTGGTTAACACAATTTCAAAGAAATTGTGCGGATATAGCCTTAAAGCTACAATCTACACGTTTCTTGAAATTAAACTTCTCAAATAGAATTAATGCGTGGGATATCTTGTCACGCATACGTCTATAGAGAGACATTTAAATCAAAATTGACTGTAATGCAATGTACTTATCTAATAATTATTAATTAAGGCGATGGGTATGGCCCACTATTAAGTTACCTTTATGTGATTTGGTAATTAATAAACAATGTTTGACTCCTTCATACTTTACTGGTATTTTTTTTTTAAATCCATTTTCTTACACAAATTATATTTCTTAAAGCGCAGTAGTTGCTATGGTAAAAATGGTAACGTGTAGGGAAAATATAATTTATTTTTTCTCACCCATAGAAACATATAAAATATTTTTTTACTCTATTTTAATACGACTAATAATGTCTGAATAACTATACTGAATGGACTATATACTTCCCCGAGCCGTTTGCAATTCTAGTAAAATTCACTATACTTATATAAAGGGACTGAAATTTTCTAGCTTATCTTACCTTACGGTTGTTGTAAGAACATGAGTTCATAATAAAATTATATAAGATTTTAACAATTATTGGGGCATGAGAATGTGGTGATATGCATGTTGTGACATTGCAACTTGGCTTAACATTGTTTCAGATATCAAAGTAAAGGTTTCCCGAAATTTACTCAATGTGGACATAATACAAAGGCTTTTAAATGTTCTTCATTAACAAAGCAGGACATAAGCAGATTTCACGCAAACTTTTATAAATGCACAACTAAAATCTCTCAAGATAATTTTATCCTAAAATATTGTGATGTAAAAATGGCTAAGAATAAAATCCAAAATAGTAACAGGAAGATTGCAATTCAAAATCACATAATTTGCAGGAAAGCAGAAATGATACCAGTATGCCAAAAAACATTCTTAAACGCATTATTAGTGAAATAGGACCGAGTGAAGGGGATAATGAATCGATTTTACACATCTGGTGGTAGTCGTGCCGTGGAAATGCGAGGAGGTGTCAGCCATCATAAGCCAGATGCGTAAATTACCCAAACTGAACCGAAAACCTTTTGATCTAGTCCAAGAGCCAGTGAACCCTGGGAGTAACGGTCTTCCTGTAAGGTTAGAAATTAGTATTGTTGGGGATTTGGACCAACAAACAAATTATAATAACTTTAACTTTTATTCTTCACATGAGATACAATAAATTTCAAACAATTTACGTTAGTCTAGGAGTAGTTTCAACGAGCGTAGCAGGTATCAGTGAGGCGCGGGCGCGGGCGTCTTTAAGACCCCGCGCGCGCCCCCCTCGGCCGCCCGTAATAGTGATGTGCGCGTGAACAAGTATATTTACGATTTATAGCATACTAAGAGCAATAACGATGACCTGGCAGGCGTCAGCCCTGCACGTCATCATCCCCTTTATTTTTTGAACTGTTAAGTAAATTGAGTTTTAAAACTTGTTTCTGTAAGTTTGAAAATTTAATAGAATAGAGTTTATTTATTGTACATCTTAAAAAAAATTGACAGGCGATTACAATAAGCAGAAGTATATGACAGATCAATTAGAAAACGCACAGTTTATGACGTAAAATAAACTTTATCATGTATACTTAAAATTTTTATATGTTTTCAAATAACCGTCACAGAATTAGTATGTACAATGCCAGGCGGTTTTGAACAGCATAAGACCTTGACAGGCGAGGGAACAGCGCTAAAGGCGTGCGAGTGAGAGGTGTTGCGTGAATGCCTATAGTGCGAGTGAGACCGTTTATCTAATACAAAGGGACGTATACCTGCTCTGGTATGAATCAACAATGTACAGAGAAGAATTTCGTCAGTTGTGGCAACGATTTTTACTTGTGTGGATGCTTTGAGCTATAACGGTTCTTATGTTAAGTGATTTCGAATTTTTAAAAAATCAAACTTTATATTATTATCAATTGTGCAGTGATATTGTGTTTTTTTTTTTTTTTTTTTTTTTTTTTTTTTTTTTTTTTTTTTTTTTTTTTTTTTTTGTAACGAAGACACTGATGAAAAAACTGTACGATTTACAGAGACTACGTTAAATAAAAGTAAATCAATATTGAAAATAAGAAGAGACAATAATTTGAGATTTAAAGATATTTCTTTGCCACAGGAAATTAACACAAATAGTGGTTATCATGTGAAATGTTATAAAAACTTTCTTGCCGTGATGAAAAAATATCGCACGAGTGAATCATCAACTTCTTCTAATTTACCAGCATCATCATCAGGTATTTTTTATGAACTTCTATATTCTTTACTAAGCTTAATTCTTTAATTGTAATTTTATATTTGATTTCATTACGTGGTACAAATTTTATCATTATTAAATATATATTACATGGAAATTACTTATAATAATGGTACTGTAACAATAATTATAAAAATGTGTAAATCAAGATTTATTATTATTGACAGACATAAAAATAATTACGTAAAAAGTAAAAATTATGATTAAATATGAGTATCTCAATGATTTTTTTTTTACAGAAATGTCATCAACAAACATTGAAACAGTGACAGTATCACCTCCAATAGCTACTGAAGAAAGCGAAGCATCAACATCTGCTGAAGTGCCCGTTACTACAACTAGCCATGCTGATAGGATATATGTGTTTTGTCAAAATAAATTTAAACGAGTGAAAGGGCGATACCAACCTCTTCACTCGTCTGAAAAAGCAAATTTGATGCAAGCTCTGAAAGAATTTGGAGAAGATAATGAATTCTATGAAAAAGTTAGCGCAGATTCGAGCCCATTGATTTTTTATCATAATAGCTGTCGAACAATTGCCATATATAACTTACGAGAACAAGCGAAAACAAAATCACCACCAAAGAAGACTTGGAAATATTTTCACAAACTGGCTTTTGATGAAATGCAAATTTTTATCAACGAGGAAATGATAAATAAAAAAAGGACATTTTCATTCACATACTTATGTAATTATTACTTTGAATTATTACAAGGAATACTTAAGGAAAATGATGAAGATGTTGATTTTAATTTTAGCACCCAGCGGTTTGAAGCTAAATTGTTACAAAATTACGATGATATTAAAATTATCCAGAGGGACAGGAAAAAATATGTAACATTAAAGGATTCTGTTGTTGATGCAAAATTGTGTGAACTGTTGAAAGATGCGGAGATTTTGCAAAGAGCAGCATCAATTCTACGAAGAACTATTTTAAAAATAACAAAGAAAGAATTACCAGAAAACATAACAACTGCTGATTTGTTAAATGGCGAATGTGAAATACCAAAGCAATTACTTGATTTTTATTGTTTTCTTCTGGGTGGTCATAAACGACGTCGGAGAATTAGTGATGGTTGTATTAGGAAAACTAATTCATTGGCAGAAGATTTGATTTATAATGTCACTAATGGGTCTGTCAAAACCAAAAAACACATCACTCTGGGCATGACATTGAAGAGTTTGACGAGCAGCAGAAAGGTCGTAGAAATTATAAATAAATATGGTCATTGTTGTAGTTATCATGTTATAGAAGAATTGGAAACTGCAGCAACAACAACGTTATTGAATTCTTCTAAAATTTGTCCAAATGAAATTTGTAAACGAGAAGATTTATTCACAGGAGTAGCCTTCGACAACTTCGATCGTTATGTTGATACTGCTACTGGTAAAGATACCCTACATGATACGGTAGGCATAATTTATCAAACAGTTCCAGAAAATGAGGAATCAACAGAGGGAACTTCTGAGCAACTCCAAAATCCTTCTGAACAAAGTGAGTACACAGACGAGCTACCGGTTTCACGTGTTCATGCAGGACATAAAAGAAGAAGAACTCTTGATCCTATCATCCCAGAGTTAGTTCCATATTCCAAAAAACCGAAGATGAATGATGAATTATTGTCTTTATTTGACAATTTAAGAAATGAAGCAACACCAGCTTCACTGGGAATAATTTATCAGCAAAAGTTTCTGTGGATGCTTTGCCATGCTCTAAAAATTAAAAAAAACATCGATGTGGGTTGGGTTCCATCATAATTTAAACAAAGATTCTCATAATAACAAAGAAAAAATTTGTTATCTTACACCAATAAACGAATCACCGACAAATATACCAGTTGTAATAGAAACTATGAAACAAAGTCAAAGTATTGCTGCAGAAATTGAACAACCTTGCATTAATGTAACATATGATCTAGCTATAGCAAAAATTGCTATGCAGGTACAGTCTACAGAAAAACCAGTTTATGATAATTTGTTTATCCATTTAGGACCGTTCCACATCATGTTAGCACTGTTTAGAGCAATTGGAAAATTTATTGACGACAGTGGAATAATGAATGTAGCTGTTGAAAGTGAAATTATCGCAAATGGTTCAGTAGATGGATTTTTGAAAGGAAACCATTTTAATCGATGTAAGCGGCTTCATCCATTAATGGCACTAGGACTAGAAATATTATGTTTTCAATCTTTCATAGAAAAAGAAGATATAAGTATTGATGAAGATGTTTACAATAATCTCTCTACATTTATCGATGGTAATGAACCGTTTGTGAACGTCATTGAAAATGAAGCAATATCAACATTGATGACTCGATACAAATATCACAAAGAACAATGTAGAAAAGGAGCTTTTGGTAAAACGCCTCAATTTTATGTTACTTATATGGATCTTGTTCATTATTATCAATTACTGAGTCGAAGCATAAGGACTGGAAACTTTTCTTTGTACAAATATATTTTGTCAAAAATAGCAAATATATTTTTTATGACAAATCAGCCTAATTATTCACGATGGTTGATAAAATACCATGATAATTTATTAAAAGTTGGTCTTACACATCCATCAATTGAAAAATTTATGAAAGAGGGATATCTTGGAATCAAACGTACTGATAAATCTTTCTCTAGACAGCCAACAGATCTAGTACTTGAACAAACAATTAATGCCGACGCGGGAAAAAGATTAACTGGTGTAATACAGTTCACACATTCTATTTCCGCTCGTCAGCGATGGGCTAGAAGTCACGACATAAGAACAACAGTCATATCTCACACTCTGGACATTACTGGTTTACGAAGAAAAAATGATGTATCAGCAGACCTGGAAGAACATGCAATGAAAAGAGATTCGGCACAGTTGTGGAAGTTCATAAATACCTTTGAGAAATTTCTAAATCCATTCATGTTGAATCTAAACCAAGATTGTCTGTATAACATCGGTAATGGTACCGTAGCTTCGATCGCAGTACAGGATTACTTATTGAATTTTATAGAATCAGGAGAAAGATTGAAAGAGAATTTTATAATTGAATGTTCACAGAATGGAAAAAGATTTGAAGAAAGAATTGCACAAGTGAAAATTATGAATTTTGCCTCGGAGAAAAAAAAGAAAAAAATCAAAGTCGGTGATAAGGTTCATGAAATCCGTGTGCAACGTGATTTCTTTGGTCGCCTATTAGCTCTGTCAATACAACATAACATCGATTTGGAAAAGACGTTATCATACCCCATTACAACTGTTCCATTGTCATTGTGTCATGAAGATGGTACAATACATAAAACTCAGAAATCAGCAATGGTTGAAATTTTAAAGGCAAATGTCAACTGTGAAAGACGTACCTAGACGTTTGATGTTGTCATTTTTGATGGATTCTTCTTACTGCATACATTAAAAAATATCCCCAATACATTTGGTAGTATTTCCAAAAAAATTATGTCGCTACTAACAGCGACACATGCCTCACGAGTAGATATCATTTTCGACCAATATTTTTCGCCGTCAATTAAAGATTATGAACGAGCCAAACGACAAGAAGTACGAAACATAAATTATTTCATTACCGAACCAGAACAAATTCGACCAGTTGATTTTATAAAAGAACTTCGTAACATACAATTTAAAGAAGCTTTCGTAGATTTTTTAATTACACATTGGAGCACAAATGAAATGATAGAGTTTATCGGGAATACCATGTAATCGGGAATACCATTTAAATTTTGAAAGGGGTCCGTGACTGGAAAAAGTTTAAGAAACCCTGATATAAAGGATCTCGACCAGCTGTCATATATCTAACTATATATTGATAAATTGCCTATTAAAATCGACAGCACATACTCAAACAAATACAAAAAAAAAACCCAGAAGACAATTTGAATTGTTATGATATCAAAGGACATAGAGACAGCGTCACATCAGTACTATTATTTTATTTTGTATATAAAGCTTTATTTTGTAAATTGGTTGATTGATGTTTTTTAGTCAAACAATAGGTACATATGCCATAATCTGAGGCCAGGGAAATATCAAGGTATTTCATACAAATTCCTTAGAGGATCCCAAGTATAACTGTACTGTATTAACAAAACAAACATGACTCAAAACTATTATATAGATAAGGCGGGATGTGCTTTTATGATGAAAAATTAATAGCGACCATGTATTTATTTTGTTTACAATAGGTTGATATGTTTTTTATTCAAAAAGTCCCTATGCCATAATCTGAGGCGAGGGAAATAACAAGACACTTCAGACACATTCCTTAGAGAATCCCAAGTACAAATAGAGCCCAATTCTCGTGCTTGTGATATTTTGAGAACATGGCAGATATCACTTGAAAACCATACAAAAAAACTATCTTTTAGTAATATATGTCGTAAGAAAATAAATGTCAGAAGCACGAGAATTGGGCTCCTGTACTGTACTGACAAACAAACATGACTCAAAATGATTATATTGATAAGAAGGAACATTCTCTGATGATGAAAAATTAATCGTGACCATGTATTATCAATAACCTTTTCCTTCTTAGAGAATGTCGATCTGGCCCACGACCAACATATACCATATGATAAGCCTTAGGAGTCATAGCTTTAACACCCTCCAGTGCTGCCCAGGGTGCGGCTTGTGTCTAGGCACTAAGAACCCAGTTCACCAACTTATTAAACAAACGGTAATCAGACTTTAACCATGCAAGCACCAATAGCAAGCAAGGTTAGAGAGCGATTACTGTTGTTTTCAAGTTGGTTGACTCAGCCCGAAGTATACTTCAACTTGGATATACTTTAACTTGGGTACACATTTCTCAGAAATCATAGCAACTATAGGTGTTGCTAACTATGCAACAGCGGTTCAAATAACAGAAGGTACAAGGTGAGACCTGGGTGTTACACCCTTATTGTGGTAAAGACCAGACAATTTGGACATCAATCTTTATATATTTAACCTTGTCTATACAAAGGAAACCGAGTACAACAGATGAAACCCACTAATTGTCAAAGGAAAACATGAAAACCTAAAGACATGATCATAAGTAACACACTGAAAAGACTAATCGAAATAAAAAAATACAATTTATCCTTAGATTTAATCAAAATTTTATTTAATAATTTATCCTAAAACCAAAGCTAGCCAGCTTATGACTTTTAACACCACGCACAAATATTTAGCAAAAACGACTACGACAAAGACCGCCTCACGACGCTTCCAACGGAAAACTGTTAATTGTTACACAGAACTCTCATTATGACCGAAGAGATTGTGTTTCTGAAATGTGAACTGTAAAGGAAGAACCGGCTGCCGTTAAAGATAATTATTGTGTCCTTGTTACAAAAACAATGTGTATTAAACAGAAGGTTAAGTTTTTTTTCGCAAGATTTTTCTCCTCAACCACAACCTATCACCACTTTTTTTAAAGAAAGGAAAGAACTCCACCAATACCAAGAATCTCTGCTCGAAAAGTCGAAAAGAAAGGACGGACGACGGACGACGAATAACCGCCCGCACACCCCAAAGAAAGAATGAATGACAAGAAGATGACAGTACTAGTGATGCTACTCGAACTAGAAACGAAAAATTACAGTAAAAGTGTAAAATGCAATACCGATTGAACGAAACGCAATTGACATTTCTACAGAACATCATACTGTGTTCTTTTATGTAAAAAAAATTGCTAAAAAGGTTACTTATGAAGGAACAGGAATAAATTACAGGAATTTGTAAATAGTTAAAAAGGCTTTTTGAAAATATAATACTAAGGATTCGGAATTGGAACATAGCAGCAAACAATTTATTGTTTTACATGGAAAAAAAGCGACTCTAACCAATAGCTTTCACAATTTTAGTGAAATAAATGTAAAATAAACAAGAAATGGCTGCGCCTACGGTCGCAGCGACGAACAAAGGCCCAATCGTAGACCCGGGGCTGTGCCGTTGCTGCGGTTCCATTAAGAAATGCCGACTTTTGACCGTAGAATACGTGTGGAATGGGGAAAAAGAAATATACTCCGATATGTTCATGGATTGCTTTGGTTTATTGGTAAGTGGTGGATTTCGTTTTATTAGTCCCAGTTAGGGTAGTTTTACTTTTCTGCCGATAGAATTAAAACCCATCTACCCTCATCCTATCCTTGCAATGAGCACTGAGTGTGAATGCCAGTCACCGATATTCACCGGCCTGTGACGTACGTGTCTCTTCGTCCAGGCATCGCCAATGTATTTTTTCTTGTAATTACACAGTGTATGAGTGTTGTGTACAAGCCTCCCAGCAGGAGATCACATCTGCCGTGGGCGATAGATGCTGCTGGAGGTAGGTAAACCTCATTGCATTCCCAGTACACCTCGTCTTATCCTTTTGTCTATCAGCAGATAATTTTCTTCCATCTGTGGGCTGTATTTTTAGGTAAACTAGGACCCCTGCTAAAATACAGTCCACTCCTATCATTCTTTTAGCCGCCACTCTGGCTATCGTCTCACAGAACCAGCATCCCCTGCCAAATGATGGTGTTTGACTTTCAAGCATCACCAGAATGCTCTAAACATTATTTTTTTATTTCAAATTATTCATTTTATATAATGTTAAGGCGGTTTACTTTGGCTGTAGGAATTGTGGTGGGCTTACTAGTGAGTTCTTATTTTTATTTGATCTTTAAGGGTATTAACTAACAGATGATATAAAAATTTTGAAATAAAAGTTTGAAGAATATATTATTTTTTGTCAATAGTCAATAGTCAATTACGTTTATTGCATTCATGAATGAAGTTAAGGTGTTACAATTATATTCTTGTACATCATGTTACCCTTTTGGGCATAGCCTATGAATGTGGAATGGAATGTGTATTATTTTTTTTTATTTAAAAATTGATCTTTGAAGAGAGATACTTTATCTGCCAAATTTCTTTAGAACAAAACCTATACTTAAGTTAGTTTTCAGATAAAATAAGACATTTTAAACAATGATAGACTAATAAAAACTTTTTATGTAAACATAAATAAATATAAAAAAGCCTTTAAGCAATAAAATTATTAAGTAGTTATTTTAAAGTATATATACATGTTTAGAACCGTCTAACTAAGAGGTATAGGCCTCGTCCAGATCCCGCCCCTGTATCCGGTCTTGGGCTCTCCATATCGAGCAGGGTCCCGCTAAGGTGACAATATCCTGTCACCTTAAAAATATATTAAAAGAAGAAGGTTACATATCAACCTTAATTATATAGGTCATTTAGCTATTGAGAAGCAACCTTTTTTATCGAATTTGGGAACATTTATTGTGTGGATAACTGTTTTCCCATTTATATAATTGTTCATCCTTATAGGATGGCCACCGCCTCTTTTTATTTCGCCCTTTGAGTCATTAGTTTCGATCTTATAGTGGTTAGGCATTTGTCTAGTTTTGCCTTAGTCAATGTAATGGCGACACCCAGGCAGACAAATCGAATAATACCAAAAACTTACCTTAAAAATTCCGAAACACATTCTTGTGTTTGCAGATGAAAATTTCGTATGTTTAGATACAGGTATGTTCGAAACTCAACTGACGTTCACCGCCTCTGAGAATTCCGGTTTAACCAATCACAATACTTTAATGTTAATATAAAATAGCTTAAATGTGAAAATAAAATGTTTACATTAAATGAAATATTCGTATTCTTCAATTGCAACATACTGCATATTTTCATGACTTTCAAAAGAATCATTGTTTTTTTCTTCTTTGCGTATGCGTAGGCAAGTAAAAACAGTCATTAGAACTCCTGCTATCTCATCTGATCTGTCTACATCAATCATCAATGCTTTATGATCTGTTGCAAGTGCTATTTTCTTCTGTTCTCCTGTTTTATTGATTATTATATCCACTATTTTCATTAACTTTGTTATTTCATTGTCTCTTTCCTCATTATTTTTCTGAGGTTCCACCTCCATAGAGTGTTGGGCAGATGTGCATGGTTTCATATTCTTTCACTAATTTTATTTCGCTTTTCCGTTTCTTTATTATTTAAACACCATCTATTACTGCAATACAAAAATCGAATCATTGTTTGCCTACCTACTTTATCTAGGTTTCTCCAATTCTCGCCGAAGTGTTTTTTTAAAAGATTTGTGACGTCTTATATTTTTTTGGGAATCGGAAAAAGTGAACGAGTAGAAAGAAATAGAATAAAGTCGAACGTTCTAGAAAAATCTACTGATCTCCAGATACCCTAGTCGCAGTTTGCGGTCGAAAGTTCGAGAAGCTTTAACTCGAAATTTCTAGTAACAAGAATCTAGAAATTTCGATTTCGAGAAACACTTTTCGAGAAAGTTCGCCCTAATGGCCAGCGCGAGTATAAAAGCCCGTCCAGTCAGTTGACAGTTCCGATTTGCAAAGCGAAGCGATATAATCTCCTGCGAATTAGGAGTGAAAAAGCGAATAACCTGCGAATTATTTAGAAAGTTTTTAGTGTTCATTAAGTCAGATTAGTGTGCAATTGTTTCTCGTCAATAGAATTAATTGTCTTTTTGTGACTTTGGAGTTTACTTGAATCTGCTTACCCCGTACCCGCGACAATATCATCTTTGTTGCCCTTTTTATGTAGTATAGGGATATATTGGATTTAGTCTGTTGCTCCTGAATTTCGCATTTCATAATAATAATTATGTTAAATATTTAAGTAAGGATTGGGGCTAATTCTTCCACATTATACTTCAGCAGTTCATTTTCTACTTTATCTGATCCCGGCTATTTCTCCGCTTTTTGACTTCTTATTGCCTTCTCAACTTCGCATTGGAGTATTTCAGGGATTGGGACTTCGTTATATTCCCGCGTAAGTTCCTAGAGAGTGTTGCATTCACTTGTTGCGTTGGGAGTTTGTCTGGATTAAATCCGGCTATAGAAGTGGGTAGCTAAATTTTTGATATGAATTCTTTTTGAAGTGGTTGTTGTTTTTCTTTTAAGCCTTGATATCCATTCCTTTCGATACTATTAGCTCTTTCAGCGCCTTTTTCACTCCTTCGGTTCTTGTTATAAGATGTTCTAGGGTCTCAGTCTTTTATTATTTCTATCCTTTCGTATGGTTTCTCTAGATACTAATAGAAGTGATCTGGTTTACTTTCGTGTTTTACTCGATACCAGGTCATTTCTGTGTTTCATTACTTGTTGAGTGTAGTCGCTCAAATAATATTTATTGTTGTTCTGTTATTTTTGGTTATTGTTGGTTGTGAGTCTTTTTTCGAGTATTTCATATTTTTGTGTAGGGCCTAATGTTTCACTTCAGATTTGTTTTTAATATTGTCGAAATTGTTTGTGTTTGCTTGGTTAGGATATAATTGTTTGTTCTGATGTCGTATGTGATTTCTTGTAGGTTTTAGTTTGTTGCTTCCTTAGATAAATAGATAGATATAACGTTTATTGGTTACAACAACATACACACATCACAACATAAAACATATAAAAAGCGTCTATTAACAATTGTACAAGAAAGGAAAACAAAAAAAACCTATATTATGTTGCTAGTTACAACCTATTGTGTGTCTGCTGCAGCAACCAGTGGGTCAAGGCTTAGTCTCTCTTTAGTGAGCAGCGCACCATTCTATGGTTTGTGTTAAAGTTCAGCTTGCTTATGACCTCCAACCGATTACGGCTACGGCGGCCAATCTCAACGATCAGCCACGTACGCAGGATATATTATAGTGCTCAAGTGTGTGCGCAAACACAAGTGCACTCTCTATTCCCTTACCCTCATATTCCGATGGGACACTACTGTGACACGACCAGAGAGGGATTGGGCGCAGGACCAACGGCTTAACGTGCTTTCCGAGGCACGGGGGTACAAGACCGCCAATTTCCAGACTCCGGGCTGCCACTAAGAATTTCTTACTGAAAACTTAGGTACAAATTTTTGGCCCGACCCGGGGATCGAACCCGGGACCTCTTGCGCACCCGTCGATTTAAAGTGCGACCCACTAACCACTGCGCCACCGAGGCAGTCACTTATGACCATTGAATCATTAAATGCTGTAGGGTCATTACTTATAATGTAGTAATTTCATTCTTGGAAGAGCCATCTGGGGAGATCCAGGCCCATTTATTCCGTGCGTTTTTCTTGAAGTTTATATTGAGAACTGTGAGGTTGTGTTCCATGAGGAATTCGGCTAGCTTTTGCCCATATCGACTTCTTTTCCCATGCGAACTTTCCAAGCACATATTCGTAATTGTTTTCTGGCGCCAACCTGCGCATTAAAATCGCCCGTAAGTAGGATGTGTTTATCTGTATTGTCCCTTATTACTTGTGACATCTCATGAAAAGACTCCCATACTGCTAACTCGGTTCAGTCGGTGCGTATACCAAGATATTATTGGGCGCCGTCTTCGGTGGAACCTTTTCTCGTGTGTACTGTTATTAAATGTTATTTGAAGTGTATGAAGTGCTAAAAATATTATTTTAAACTTTTTAGTTCATGGTTATTGAAGGCGGTTTTTTTTTGTTTTGCCAAATCTTGAGATAGAACATCTGTTGGCCTAACATACGCACCGCGACATATTTTGTCTACCCTGTTATCTCGTGTTTTATTCGTTTATGTCTATATGTCTTCCGACGCTAATATGGCTGCACTTAGAACTCGACTCTTTACGATCGTGATGCGCATGTTAGAGAAAACGACATATTAGTCGATATCGACAAATTTCTCGTATCTCTTCCGTGCCATATCTCGCGATGGCATGTTAGCCCGACAGGGGGAGATGTCCTAACCCTCCATGCACTCTAAACAGACTGTGCTTTTTCATAGAAAGCCATACTTGAAAAACTGCCCGAAGCCATTAGTATTGGGGTGACGTGCTGGGCGAAGGGTTTTTCTTTACCGCTCCCGTATATAATACGGCCGATTGGATCTCTTTCCAATCATTCCGCTGACTTCTAGTTCCATGGTCCTAACATAATGAACCATTTTTTTTTCATATTTGGATCAAAAAATATAATAAAAGTCCCAGGATCTCCTTTGTAGACTAGTCCATGTTTAATGGGTACAAATGAGTGATCTGTGTTTTTGATTCAAAATAAATATTCCATGATACGTGTTCTTGATACTGAACGCCGTAGAAGAATTTTTAAGTTGGATTAATTACTATTATAGGATCCTTGTAGCACATTAACTTAGGGGTGGTTTTGTTATTTTTTTTTCTTTTGTGGTAGCTAGCATAGGTGCAAGCGTACCTTAGCTCGTCCTTCAGTAGAACTAAGGAGGTATGGTCCTGTATCCCAAGGACAGTCCGGTGGGCTGCCTTTTTACCGTGGGAGAGCCACGCTTCGGCATGAATGGGCCGGCTCGACCGGAGTGATACCACGGCCTCACAGAAAACCGGCGTGAAGCAGCCTGTGCTGTGTTTCGTCGAGTGAGTGAGGGTACCGGTGGCCCAAACCGGGGGGAAGGGGGCTTAAAGTTTGTCTGCGCACTTGTGACACTGGTGTTGCGGGTAATGAACGCAAGGATAGTGGGGTCATGGCCTTGCGTGTTCAACATCTACAACCCCTCCAGAATGAAAAGTCTTAACAGCCATTTTAACCAATGAAACGCAGTAAAGGTAAAATGAATTGCCAAAATGGCTTTTACAGCGTTTCATCCTTGGCTGAAATGGCGTTTACGACGTTTCATCCAGAAGGGTTTGTAGATGATGGATAACAATGACCTCCCGCGTGTTTGTGCCGTGCGCGGGGACCCGTACGGGGGGATGATGGAGTCCTGGAGGCTGAGTGGGCAGCGAGCCGGCGGTTGTTGCACGCTGCTCGCAACACTCCTCTTTGGTCCGGATTTCTCCTTACACGGGCGGCCGTGGTGTAGCTGACCACGGTCAACCGGCTGCGACATCCCGTCAGAGGGCTGTCTAGCTAGGTCTGGTGCTTTGGGAAGAGGCAGCCGGTGCTGTGCGTGACACGTGGTGAGCTCATAGCAAGTCTCGAGTTTTGGGTAACCGCGTGATCTTTCACAGCATGCGGGCTCGTCTATTTCTTAATGTGCTGGACCTATACCACTTAGAGTAGCTCTGGCGATCGTTTATAACGACGTCCCCAATGAGGACTCCGTGGCGGGTGGGGAGCTCTAATGGCGAAGATTTACAGAATGTTTTATGGATAACGAGGCATTTTACCAAAACAAACCAAACGAGGCAGCGTCTGTAGATGCGCCTAAGTACAACTACAAAGATGCGCATAATCAGGCTGCGTCTGAAAGACCAAGTTCATCACAACCAACCCAGACCGGTGACCCAATGGCTGCGTCAAAGCTGAAACGGCCAGCCATGGCGATGGCACACGAAGTTACAAGCTATAAGAAACGATGCTTGAGAGACCAGGCGAAGGCAACGCTGCGTCCAGAGGCAGCGAGTAGATCAAGCATCCTCACAGTAGAAGGTAGCACAGCTGCAGACACAACAGCTCCCCCAAAAATCAAGCGAAGCATGAGGCCAAGAGGGAGAAAGAAACCACGCATGCTGAAGACCCAGAATAACCGTCCTCACACTGAGGACAAAGCAAAGATGATAAGACCCAACAGACCTTTCAACCAGCTACGCTGAAGCGGCGAGCTACAAGAAGAATGATCTCTGCGTCGCTGTGATGACGGATCCCTCCATCGACATGACCCAGGAGCAGACGGAAGTAATCCGCCAAATAATTGAGGACAAAATCTTGGAAGTACTCATGGCGGACCCAGATGAATCCCTATCAGCAGAACCCAACGACATTAGATTCAGAGGCAGAGCACATTTTTCTGAAGGCGTTCTAAAGATGTGGTGTGAGGACACCTTTACTCTGACTTGGCTGAACCGGACCATCGCTAATATTACTTCACCGATACCCGACACCAGACTCGTTGTTCGTCCTCAGTCTGCCATCAAACAGAAGATACCATGTATGCTTTTCGTTCCTGGCGCCAATGACGACATAGAAATGCTAAAAAAGCTGCTAGCGAGGCAAAACCGCCACTTGAATATCAAAACTTGGACGTTGACGCACACACGTGAAAGACAGGATCCGCCAGGGGTGAATTTGTTCTTCCGTATACCGGAGTTGGACGCTCAAACCCTGAAGAACAGCGAAAGACGTATCTACTACCTCAGTGGCAATATTTACGTCCGTTTCCTTCGAGATGGGACGTCAACAGCACAGGAAACTTCAGCTCAAGAACTGATGCAAACTGAATCTCATGGCGGCTCCATTCTGGAGCCAAATGTGTTGGAAAAGCGTAACTCAACGCATATGGACGCAGATCTGTACTCGTCTACACAATCACACGAGTATTATGAGAAATGGGAGCGGTGGAACAGCTGCCCCTACTCTTCTTGGGAACACTAACTCTTTACCGATCTCCAGCTGTGCGCCGGCTTCTTTACGCTGTGCTGGGGAATAACCAACATCGGTCCAAGAGCCGTGGATCGAGGACAAAATAGATCAATACAAGAGAACAAAATAATGCTGGATACTGCTGTAAGTAACTTCAGAACAGATGAGCAAAATGTAATCATGGTTAATATTATGATTACTTTTTACTCACATTCCGGATGACGAGAAAACAGTAAAAAACTAATCTATGTCTATGTCGATATTGAGTCAAAAGTAATCGAAATGTAATCATGATTACAATTTGCCCATATCTGCCTGACAACGTGTTTACTCGCAATCTTTTGTAAGACATGAACCCTTTTATTAACACAGTTGGAAAATTACCTGTAGTTCTACTAATATCATCGCAATGGCAAGGTGAAGATTTTGAAAATTCTGTCTATTTTTTTACAGTACATACACAATTTCTTGCAGGTCCACGTTAAATTAAAAAAAATGTGTTTGACCCAGTTACTCCAAATCGCAAGCTTTAGTTCGGTAATACAGTTAATGTTATCATTGATACACCATAATTTATTTATTTTTATATCCCGAAAAATTCGTGTAAAAAGTCCATCTAGCATGTTAAATCAATAGAATGCGAAAAAAAATTCAGCTGCTGAAAACCGGCGTAAAGAGCTGTGCTGTGTTTCGCAGCATGAGTGAGGGCACCGGAGGTCCACTCCACTGGTTTCGCGATTGTCTATGGGCGGCGGCAATCGCTTACCATCAGGTGATCCGTCTGCTCGTATTTTTTTTTCTATAATGTTTTTTTTTACTGTGTCCTCAGCTGTCGCACTTAGATGGGGAGAGCAAAGAATGCTGCATCTGTGCCAAATGTGTTGCTCGTCTGAGGGACGCCAGTGCCTTCCGCAAGCAGGTGCTCTGCAGCGAAGAGGTGTTCCTCAGCCGACTGCACTCCAAGGAAGAAGGTGAGTCCTGTAAAAGATGTGTCGCAGTGCCAGGAAGAAGGCGAGTCCTGTGACGGATGTGTCGCAGTGCCAGGAAGAAGGTGAGTTCTGTAACAGATTTGTCGCAGTGATTTTCGCAAGCAGGTGCTCTGCAGCGAAGAGCTGTTCCTCAGTCAACTGCACTCCAAGGAAGAAGGTACGTGAAATGCAGCTGTGGCAAATGTGTCAAAAGACGCCTGTACTCAATATGTCGCGCGTCTGAGGGACGCAAGCAGGTACTCTGCAGTGAGGAGGTATTCCTCAGTCGACTGCACTCCAAGAAAGAAGGGACGTGAACTGCAGCTGTAGCAAATGTGTCTAAAGACGCCTGTACTCAATATGTCGCGCGTCTGTGGGACGCAAACCGGTGCTCTGCAGTCTACCATGATCTTCAGCTCTCAACCGTGACCTCACAAAAAAATCTACGTGAACCATCACTTGCGCTGTGTTTCGCCAAGTGAGTGAGGGTACTGGAGGGCCAGAATGGGGTTTACCAGATGGCAGCGCACTTGTGACTGCTCTGGTGTTGCGCGTCTTGTCCAATGATTGTCGATTCTTCAACAGCCATTTTCTTAGTCGTCATGGTTTTTTGTTGGCTTAATTTTTTCCTTTGTCTGTAAATAGTGCTAATTTAAAAAATAAAAATTGAAATGTTTTTGTTTTACAGGAACGGAAAGCAAAGTAGAAGTGGAGGTGAAGGCGGAACCATGCGATTCTGATGCTATGGACGACAGGGACGGCTGCGAGCCATCACACGAACCAGGTAAGGGATATGTTACCGGGTAAAGAAAAGTGGCGAAATAATTGTTGAGTTATTTATTTAGCGCCTTAAAATGTCGTTATTATGAAATGATGTCATGTAAATTCATGAAATTTTTCAGACTTAAATCTTTTAGGGGAGGCCTTTGCCCAGCAGCGGGATGACGTGACAAACAATAAATAAATATTTTACAACATCACATACATTGATCTGACTCCGAGATAGGTAGCTCAAGCACCTGTGTTACGTATATCAGAATCAACAGTGGGATTACAAATATATACATATAATACTTTTCTTTTGTAAATACATACTTATAATACATAGCAAACACCCAGACCAATACAAACAAACATGTTCATGCACACAAATGTTTGTACTGTGCGGGGATCGAACCCGCAACCCTTGTATCAGAGGCAGCGTTCACTACCACTGTTCCAATCGGGTCGTCTTCTTTTGTAAATACATAATTATAAACATAGACGTCCTGTTGGTCTAGTGGTTCAAGTACCGGGCCGTGATCTCAGGGTCCTGGGTTCGATTCCCGGCTCGAGCGAAAAGTATATTTCTAATTTTTCGGACATAGCTCGGGTTTGTGATCACCAATCCGCATTTGGCAAGCGTGGTGATTAAGCCTAATCCAATCATAGTAGCGATAACTTGATTTCTATGATGGAGGCCTTTGCCCTGCAGTGGGACAGTTTATAGGCTGATAATTTAATACATAGAAAACACTCAGATCAATACAAACAGACATGATCATTCACACAAACGTTTGTACTGTGCGGGGATCGAACCTGAAAACGGGTCGTCGGAATACAAAACGGTGGGCAATAATTTTTTTTTTCAATTTACATCTGAAGATACCACAAAAACGGAGCCGGAAGTGCCGGAAGCGGATGCGTCCCCGGAACTGAAGCGCAGGTCCGCGCGGGGGAGGGGGGCGAGGGCGGGGAAGCGGGACCTCCTCAGTGAGATGCACCAGCTGAGGAGTGAGCTGGAACACATACTGGACTATGCCCGGTGAGAGACTCTGCGATATACCTACCCACTTTTATTTTGCAGCATCTTTTGGAACTGCTCCTCGGTTTTGAGGACCTGCTTTTTAGGGTTCCGTAGCCAAATGGCAAAAAACGGAACCCTTATAGATTCGTCATGTCTGTCTGTCTGTCTGTCTGTCTGTCTGTCTGTCTGTCTGTCTGTCTGTCTGTCTGTCTGTCTGTCTGTCTGTCTGTCTGTCTGTCTGTCTGTCTGTCTGTCTGTCTGTCTGTCTGTCTGTCTGTCTGTCTGTCTGTCTGTCTGTCTGTCTGTCTGTCTGTCTGTCTGTCTGTCTGTCTGTCTGTCTGTCTGTCTGTCTGTCTGTCTGTCTGTCTGTCTGTCTGTCTGTCTGTCTGTCTGTCTGTCTGTCTGTCTGTCTGTCTGTCTGTCTGTCTGTCTGTCTGTCTGTCTGTCTGTCTGTCTGTCTGTCTGTCTGTCTGTCTGTCTGTCTGTCTGTCTGTCTGTCTGTCTGTCTGTCTGTCTGTCTGTCTGTCTGTCTGTCTGTCTGTCTGTCTGTCTGTCTGTCTGTCTGTCTGTCTGTCTGTCTGTCTGTCTGTCTGTCTGTCTGTCTGTCTGTCTGTCTGTCTGTCTGTCTGTCTGTCTGTCTGTCTGTCTGTCTGTCTGTCTGTCTGTCTGTCTGTCTGTCTGTCTGTCTGTCTGTCTGTCTGTCTGTCTTGTCTGTCTGTCTGTCTGTCTGTCTGTCTGTCTGTCTGTCTGTCTGTCTGTCTGCAGTCCGTCCGTCCGTCCGTCCGTCCGTCCGTCCGTCCGTCCGTCCGTCCGTCCGTCCGTCCGTCCGTCCGTCCGTCCGTCCGTCCGTCCGTCCGTCCATCCGCATGTCAAAATGGCATGGCAAGAAAATATATAAATGATGTTGAGGTTTCTAATAGATATATATTTTTGCGCAAATGACGCTCCCAAAATGTTGAAATGTATCCACCCCCCCCCCCCCCTATTATAATAAAAGAATTTTAAAAATAAAAAAATATATGATATACATTACCATGAAAACTAACAACGTAAATTGGTTTGAACTAGATCTAGCAAGTGGTTTTTTTTTATACGTTATAAACCGTAATTTACCTTCCATATATCTTACTTGCTGCTACGGAACCCTTCATGGGCGAGTCCGACTCGCACTTGGCCGGTTTTGAAGTTGGCAGCGGTCCGCAACTGCGTATTTATCTATGCCTATTTATTTTGTATGATCAATGAGAAAGTTTTGGCGCATTTATTAATTTTATTCATTTGCGTACTTTCAGATCCACCACCACCGAAGAAAGAAAAGATATCAAGAAAAGAAAAATCTTACCTCGACCACGACAATATGATCTATCTCAACTCTATAATTATAGTTCAGAACTCCTATGTCTGTCCCTTTCTAAATCGTATAAGTAACTACTACTGTTACTACTGCAAGGACCAATTTGTTAACCCAAATGAACTAAGAGAACACACATTAGCACACGACCCGAAAATGTTCGAAAGTATGATGGAAAACAAGAAAATACCCAAAATTGACATCACCAGAATCGATTGTCGATTGTGTCAAGAGAAAATCGAAGATATAGACTCACTGAAATGTCACCTCACTACGGTACATGGAAAACTAATGCATCCAGTACAAAATGAGTTCCTAAAGTTTAGATTAACGATGAATAATTTGACGTGTACCGAATGCGATAATTCGTTCCCGTATTTTGATATGTTGAAGAAACATATGATAGATCATTTTGGGACTTATATCTGCGATGTGTGTGGGGCTTGCTTTTTAGAGCAAAATTCGCTAAAAACACACATAAAATCGCATAATAAAGTAGAAGCTAATTTTCCGTGCGAAATTTGCGGAAAGAATTTGAAATCTAAATACAGCAGATATTTACACGTCGCTACAGTACACGAGAAAAAACCAACAGTGAATTGCTACAAATGTGAAGCTAGCTTTCTTGTCTTATGCGCTGAGAAATCGACATTTGATCGAAGTACACGGGGATAAAAGGACGTTTCCATGTAAATTGTGTGACAAAGTTTATAATAGGAGAAAGACATTGATGGAGCATAATAGGCGGAATCATTTGAAGGTCTACAGACATCAGTGTGAGTTGTGCGACCAGAGGTTTTATCTACCATCAAGGTTGAAGGAGCATATGGCCACTCATACGGGGGAGAGGAACTTCAGATGTGAATTCTGTGAGAAGAGCTACCCGAGGTTGCAATCTCTACAGGAACATATAAGATCTCATAATAGTGAAAGGAGGTATAAATGCGATTTGTGTAATTCTGCGTTCACTCAGAATGGCAGCTTGAAGAATCATATGAAAAGCCACCATCAAGGATACGAACTTGATGCCAATTTTAATTGAATTCGGTACTTGACACCATTAAAAAATAAAGAGTCCGCGCCACGAAAGAAGTTCCCGTCGGCAAAACACGGAATCAACATTTTGAATTATTTACCCCTTATTACAAATCGCTAACTGAAGATAGTCCCGGAACAAAACTCGTGCCAGCCCCTTTTAACATTGCATGTTGGAACGGGATGACATGAGCTTTAGTACGGTAATAACTTTATATCGCGATTTATAATAAGATACCACTTGTGTTTATATAAACTTGCTCAAATTTGAATTTTGACGAGACAGCAGTGGCGCCAATCATTTTTTTGGTGATGTCAAGTAGACTTGCAATAATGTATGTCGTGACGTGTATGTAATTTATTATTTATTACATTTTAGTAAAAAAATGCTATTTGTTTTATTCTGAAACTACAGAATACCCCATGCTTTTTAAACCCCGACGCAAAAACGACGGGGTGTTGTCGGTTTGACGTGTCTGTGTGTCTATCTATGGCATCCTAGCTCCCGAAGAAATTAACTGATTTTGTTTTGTTTTTTTTTTGTTTGAAAGATGAATAAGGGGGGGGGGGGGTGTTTCTTAGCTATGTTGGATAAAAATCTATGCAAGATAGCTGCCGTCACAAAGATATGGATTGTATGATTTAACACAACTCCCACACTATGGGTATCATATAAAAGGGCTTGAGTAACAATATATTTATTGTGAAAAAAATTCTAATCCAAGATGGCCGCAGTCGGGGTTTTATGAAATTTTCAATTTTGAACCTGAAAAGTGCCTACGACGTTTTTAAATAAATTACAAATGTACACGTGAGGTACTTCAGGTCGATCAGAAGGCACTTCAGTGATATTGCAATGGGGGCGTTGTACAATATGTTTTCTATGGGAAAATGTCAAAAGCACTGTTCATACACTTGTACAGGAAACAGCCGACCTTTGCCACTTGCCAAATAATCCTGATCGGACTGTACGCTAGAAGTAAATTGTTCTGCGCTGTGACTGCCACCATTCTTAGAGTAACATGCTTGCTCAGCAAAACACAGAACTAAAATAAAGGGCACTCTAGCGATGCCAATCGATTTTAGCTTTTAACTACTAAACCGGATCTATTTTAAAAAATTTCAGGGTTACAATCTCTCGGAGAAGGTACTGTTAAGAAATTTAACAGTTTCTTCTACTATATTTGTGAATTGAACACAAGGGTGTTTAATTAAAAAAAAAGCTCAAATTTGAATGTTGGAGGTGGCGCCCATAGCGTATATTAAACTGGAAGTGGCGCCTATCGAGAACATTGTGTTACGCGTTTTTATGCAACGAAACGCAATTTGATTGAATCGATCGAATCAATTATTTCGCGCCGTCACTAGAACTGTCATCTTACTTCACTTTTCTTTGCGTTTGTATGCAGCGAAACGCAATTTGAATCGATCGATTCAATTATTTCTCGCCCGTCACTAGAACTGTCATGTCATGTTACTTCACTTTTTTTTTAATACATATAATTTTTTTCTTCGTTTGTGGTGTGTTTATGGTGTATTTATTCTTGTTAAGATTAGAGAAAACAATAGTTAAATAGTTACTACTTCGAAATGGACATAGAATTCGCCACAATTTACGGGCAATGCCGCTGTTGCTCTGCCCAGGGCCATCACAGGGACTTAGCGAAGGAATACTGCTGGAATGGAATACGGGAAGTGTACAGTGATATTATTGAAGAATGCTTCAATTTACACGTAAGTACGAATTTTATTTTTTATTGCACTGGCCAAATGTGAGTTGAATTGGCTTACGAAGGGATTTTTACCTTAATATTGAGCACAAACTTAACAATATTGTTTATGATACAAAAAAAAAATACTAAGTTTCTTTATTTTTTAACAGTTACATTACATGCGTGTGTGGGGTCCTCCTGTTAAGTATAAAATACTTGTATTAGGAGTAGCCGCTCCTTCCAGAGACACTTTTAAAATAATAACACTTGTATTACATTAGTAACAGTAACAATATAGATAAGATAGGTTAACGTTATTGTTAACAAAAGCGTGGGAGAGCCACACTTCGGCATGAATGGGCCGGCTCGACTGGAGTGATACTACGGCCTCACAGAAAACCGGCGTGAAGCAGCACTGAGCTGTGTTTCGCTGCGTGAGTGCCGGATGGGTACCGGAGGCCCAATCGGGGGAAAGAGGGCTTTAAAGGATGGCAGCACACTTGTGTCCATGGGCGGCGGCAATCGCTTACCATCAGCCGATCCGTCTGCTCGTCTTCCACCTATTACATATAAAAAAAAATTATAACATTATACTTTCTTTTCAAAAGAATCACTTCAATATCTATTTATTGTTTTTGAGTATTCTTAAATAGCAGTACCTAACAGTAAAATATCATCTATGAGAATAATATCAAGTAGACATAACAAAGTTAGTTGATTAAACACTTAGATTAAATCAAAATAGCGAAAGATAGGTGACTTGTCTCAACCATGTGGACCCCTTAAATTAGGTGTCCGGCGCCTAATTGCACGCAGTCGAATCGGCGAGTCCGACAAGAGGTAGTGTCACATTAAAATATAATTTAATTGTTTTAAGTGGGATAAAGGTTACCAAAATGCCTTCGTGCGCATTTACGCGTTGTAAAATATATTAAAAAAGAAATAACAAATCTCATGGAATCACATTTCACTCATAAGTAAAAGAAAAGTTTAAATTTTTCATGATATTTCTAAATTCATTAATGTTTTGGTCACCATTTTGCAGAGTGAGATAGAAATATACCATATATTCATGTGTGATAAGTTAAGTCGTTTTTATAGGACTTGACTCTGAAGCGTAGCTGGGCGAAGTACGCTTGACTAACTCACGCTTATGTCAAAAAATAGGTTTGTCTCTGTCTTCCAATATCTTACAACTTTAAACCAATGTGTCATAGAGCTGTGAGTATGTGTGCATGTAGTTGTGCGTCAGGCCTGTTTTCAGTTGTCTAATTGAAGGGACGTGCCATATCTTTCGCTATTTTGTTTTAATCTAAGATTAAACATGGTCCATTTGAAATTGTTTTATATGGCGGCCGGATTCATTACTTCAGGCTTAGCTAGCATTTTTCCTATATTAGAATACATATGGGAATACTGCTATGTAAGGTAGTACCTTATTTGTCAGTGTGACAATGTGCGCGATATTTTCTCTATTTATTTATTTACTTCGGCACTCACACACCGTTACACCGTATCTAAGAAATATGTATGCTGTTTATATTCCAGTTATCTCCATCGAAACAGCTGACGACCCTAATATGTTCGGAATGCATCCGTCGACTGCGGGATGCTAGCAGCTTCAAGTTCCTCGTGGTGGACACGGAGCAGAAACTTCTGGAGGCTCTGAAGAGTAACTTGAGTGGACCTGTAAATATTCAAGGTATTAAATAAAAGAATAATAAATTGCACACTGGCTCGCTCCATACAAGTTTCTACATGATGTGAAAGATCACCTACATTTTAAAAATTTTAGGAAATTGAATTTTAAAATACTTCATTGAAAATGCCTCCAAATCCAGCACATTTGTATGAAATATAGTTGGTGGCTCGGCTTATTAGCTGTATTATCACAACATATAGTACTGAGGTGCACGGCGTCGTCTTTTCGTCATTTAAATTGCCACTAAATATGACTGTGGGAGAGCCACGCTTCGGTATAAATGGGCCGATCCGACCGGAGTGATACCACGGCCTCTCGGAACCGAAAACCGCCGTGAATCAGCACTGTACTGTGTTTCGTTGCGTGAGTGAGGGTACCGGAGACCCGATCCGGGGGAAAGGGGATTTTCATGGTTGGCAGCGCAATTTTGACTCCATTGGTGTCCATGGGCGGTGACAAACGCTTTTCATCAGGTGATCCGTCTGTTCGTTGGCCACTTATCACATAAAAACCATGCATCAAGGTTGACTGGTAGAGAATGCTTCTTGGCATTAAGTTCGCCACATTGTATTAAAATTTGTGCAATAAAGTTTTAAATAAAATAAATAAAAAAATGTCAGTGAGGTCCCTTCCGACACACTACACCCACAGTATCCATGTTTTAAGTAATTTTAAGCCGCCAGTCCCCTTGTGACCACGACCGTTGTAACGCGGTCGAAACGTCGAGCTGTGTGTAGATGCTACTACGAGCATGTACTTACTTATAAAAATAACTGCGTTTTCTCTCGTGTACATTATTTGTATAATGCAATGTGAAAGCTGAAAATCGTATATTGAATATTTATTATTACAGGTGATGAGAAACTCAGTGAAATGCCCGTAAAGCTTGAGATGTACTGTGACGTAAAGGTTGAGCCGTGTGACTCAGTGGCTGACTGCAGCGACGAAGATCGGACAGAAATTTTCGAAGGTAAATACAGCGTGAAGTTCTTTAAAATAAGTTACTTGACATTGGCAAGATAGCTTCGGGTAGAGCCATGTCATAAAAATAAAATCACTTGACATTGGCAGAGTTTTGCCAACAGTGGGAGAGCCACGCTTCGGCATGAATGGGCCGGCTCGACCGGAGTAATACCACGTCCTCACAGAAAACCGGCGCGTGAAGCAGTGCATGCGCTGTGTGTGAGGGTACCGGAGGCCCAGTCTAGAGGAAAAGGTGAGCAGCGCACTTGTGACATCACCTGTGTTGCAGGTGTCCATGGGCGGCGGTAATCGCTTTCCATCAGGTGATCCGTCGGCTCGCTTGCCACCTATATCATAAAAAAAAGTTGTCTCTTATGCGCATAAGCTAAGCAACAGCAGGACATAAAAAGGAAAAAATATATATAACTTCATGTTTCCACAGACAGCATCTCCTCACCCAGCGAGGAGCTAGTGGAAGGAGAGATGGAGTTGCGGGCTCGGTTCACATCGCTCAAGCCGCTCCCAGCACGCGGCGACTTGAAAGATATCTGCCCGGCATTTGCTAAGCATCTGGAAACTTTAGGAGGTACGGTGCTCAGTACTTAATCTTCTGTTATTCCCGGCTGTGGTGTGGTAAAGACTAGTTGTTCCACCCTCACTTCGTTTTGGGACTTAATTCCACTTGATATCAATAGATAGCGCTAGGTGTCGATTACCTATAAGCTTTGCCGCTGTCTGTAGGCCCTCCGGACCCCCCCGTCCCTGCCCCTGACCACGACTCCGAATCCTGCCCGCCCAGCAGGAAATGGAACGGGTTGAGAGACCGACTGAGGGAGATGTGTGAAATACATAAACATTAAAAAATAACCAAACAAACAGCCCCACACAGCAGCAAATGAGCGCGCTGAGAACATCTCCCTCGAGACTGGCTGATCACAGAGACTACCTCCCTTCACCCCTTCCAGACAGACTAGCGCAACAGGGCCGCTGGCAGGCCCCAACCGGGGTCGATGACCGCCCCAACTGCCCAGTGTGGAGGCCTCCTCTCCCAGAGGAGCAAGTACACCGCGCCATGAAAGCCGCGAGATGCAGCCCGGGTAATGGGTTTACCCCGACACCCGAACCGCACCAAGTGTAAGGACACCATACGATACGCTGTCTGTAGGATTTACATATATTTAAACAGTATAACCCTGTACTAAAATTTTGTTCCAGGTAAGAAAATATCCGGCAAAACGTTAGAAAATCTTCTAAACATAAAAACGGTGAAGAAAATGAAAACCAAACTGTTCAGTGAGATAAGACACTCTGACGCGGATAAAGAGGGCCACAAAACGGTTGCGAAGAAACGCATTCAAAGAACGAAATACAGAGACAAAGATATTGATATAGAGAAAGAAAAGAATCCGTATACAGTTGAAAGATTAACCCATGCTGCCAACATTACCGCTTTATTAGAAAATTCGAATGTAACCGCTTTCAAATCTAAATTCCAAAGAGCCTATCCATGCTTTTACTGCGAAAGGCTTTTTGAATACTTTGAAGAATTAAAAGGACATCAAAAATTAGACCATAGTAAAGAGAATATAAATAAATGTGTGCTTCAAAAGTACAGAGTTGGAAAACCAGATGGATTAGTAGTATACGCTGATGTCACAGATCTGAAGTGCACTATTTGCAATAAAAACATAGAAAGCCTCAAAGATCTGAAAATACATTTAACGGAAGTTCATAAGAAGAAAATGTATCTAGATTTGACGGATCGAGTTATACCATTCAAAGTCGTTGAGAATAATTTTCAGTGTCAAGTTTGCAATAATTTATATGAAACTTTTGGTTCCGTGGAAAGACATATGAATACTCACTATAGAAACTATGTGTGCGAGCTATGTGATTCCGGTTTTGTAACGAAGCAGCGGTTAAAGATACACGGTTATTTGATGCATAGTAGACGTCCGCAGAAGTTTTCTTGTGACGTCTGCCAGAAACAATTTGTAACTCAACAGAAAAGGAAGATTCATGTTGAAACAGTTCATCAGAATGTTAAGAAGTACAAGTGTAATCGTTGTGAAGAGCGATTTAATGAGTACTTTCGTAGGCATAAACATATGGTATTAGTGCATGGTGTCGCTCCTTTAGAATATAAGTGTAACATTTGCGATAAAAGTTTCGATAGAAGATACTCGTTATCCACTCATATGAGGACCCACATACAGCAGAAAGATGTCCAGTGCAAATTGTGTCCCTATAGATGTTTTACTAAAGTAGAATTGAGGAATCATATGATTAAACATAATGGGCAACGGATTCACGAATGTTCCGTTTGTAAAAAGTCATACGCTAGAGAAAAAACGTTGAAAGAACACATGAGAATTCATATGAATGATAGAAGGTACGTTTGTCCGGTGTGTGGGCAGGCGTTCATACAAAATTGTAGCTTGAAAAGCCATATCAGAAGTCATCATAAAGAATATGAGTTGATGAATCATTGACTTTTATTATGATCGTACTTTTAAGTCTGGAATGTGCAATAATAAAAGATTTTTATTTTTTTGTTTGGTTTTTATTTATGGCCTATCTTTATCTGTACTAAATGGGAAATTTTATTGAACATAAAAACAAGAAAATAAAGACAATAGCTAAGAAATAAAAATTACTTAAAAGTAAATAAAAAGGAAAGTTAAAAAAAAGTAGGTCCCCGTGGCAGTGTCCCCAAAATGCTGGCAGCATTACTCCGCTGTGGATCGCGATGGAAATTCGCTGGGCAAGGTAGCTAACAGCCTTTGGCTCTTCCGTGACTTTGACTAGACGCATAGCTAAGTCACGGGAGTATTAAAATTACCCGCTAAAATAAACCAACTCGAACGACGATACGCGTATAATATTCAAGCATGATGCAAAGTACGTGAAGCAGAGCTACACACAAACTACAACAAAGGAAAAACGAAACGCTTTACACAATCCTTCGATTCAGTCCGAGATGCTCCCCCATCACTATCAAATGTCAGTCGTGTTCCTTTACAACTATTTCGTTATGGTGATGGTGATATTACTTTTACAATCAGTCTTTAAATTTACCTGTGTTTTTGTCACAGAAATATTTTGTTAGGAAATTAAACAAAATTTAACTACATGGGAACGCTCCTGTCAACAGCATCTATCTATTTTCGCAATTTTTGATTAAAATCAGTTTCTTGTGTATTTTGTAAAATATAAAATAAATTTGCATTATAATGGAATGCTCAGAGACGAGTTTCGGTGTATGTAGATGTTGCTTGGCGGAAGGAGAGCACAAAGATATCTTGAAAGAATACACTGTAGAGGGAAATCGCGAAATGTATGCTGATATTTTTATCGAATGTTTTAATTTATTTGTAAGTATAAATTTGTATGATTAACTTAAATGAAATATAAAATTATTAAGTTGGAAGGCCTTTTGCCCCACAGTGGGACAATGTAGGCTGTATAAAAAGAACTTAAAATTTTTATGTTGTACTGCCAAACACGGGTATCATCACATCACCACAACATTATACTTAAATGGTGACTCCTCACTCCAGCCTCTTGCCATGTACAGTCAGAGAATAAAAAGGTTCGTCACCTTAAGGTACATTTTCCCTTGCACGGCAAGAATCAGTTATACCAACATACCGTTTTGAAAAGATCTGCCAACCTTTTAAAAATGTCATATACAATTTGTTTTCAAATATGGCATAGTCAAGAGAGATTTTGACCTTTTAACCTATTATCCAAGCTATTCGCGAATGACACTTGAGACAGCCGATAGTAAACATCTGAATTAAAAACGTCAACGACCATGACAATAAATTTCCTTTTTAATTTTAAATTGAATTGCCACGTCAAACCAATGTAGGTTTTACTTCATAGGAGTCTTTAAATTTTCTTTACATCAAAAGGACTGTTGCTACAAGCAAATCTGAACTTTCTGATATAACAGTTAAGCATAATTTTCTGTGCAACAGGTATTACTTTGACAAATTTACGAAAGGTAATAAGTGCTCATAGCATATCAAACCAATCAATTTGAAAACTGACGAACCTTTTCTTTCTTTGACTGTACATACAACCAACCAACTGGGTTACTTCAATCTGTCATATATTTTAAATTTAAATTGGGAATCGTTCTAATAAATTTTACCGACTTTGCCTTGTGTTTACATGTGTAACTTTTGAAAAGATACCTACTTAAAATCCAAAAACTTGCATCACCTTCAAATTTCAACAAGAAGAAGCAAGTCTAATTTCAGTAAGTAAGTCAAGAAGCACTTGACATTGTCAAAATTGAGTCCAAGACGCAACGTCATCATCATTGCTTACCATCAGGCGAGCCGTACGCTTGTTTGCCGATATAGTAATAACCAACGTAAAATAAAAGATAATAAATAAAACATATTTCATTTTCATCACCACTCACTTAAAACTCAATTAAAATAAACATCAAAAAGGATTTAAACTCACCACACCAGTCAATAACCATAAAATAAATGTCTCTATAATAACTTGACATTGGCAGAGCTATTATGTGTTCGCCGTAGGCAACACTGTAGCAGCCATAAAGATAAAAAAACCGCACCATCAGCCACACGCTTGTTTGCCACCGACGTAGTATAAAAAAAATATAATTAATCATCATCATCATCATCATCAGCCCATTTAAGTCCCCACTGCTGGGGCACGGGTCTCCCTCAATCACATGAAGGGGTAATAGCCATACTCACCACGCTTGGCAGACGGGTTGGCGAGGGTTTTGATATAAATGCAGAGTTTTCCTTCTCTGGGTGCTGATGATCATGCCAGCAGCTTTATACAAATACAAATACAAATAACGTTTATTGCTTATTAATGATACATATTACATGAAATTAGGTAAAGTAACTTAAATTTATAGGTGTATAATAAGCAAATGGAGGTGGCTCAGCTTGTGCTGCCACGGAAAGATACAATCCTGGCAGCGCTGATTTTCAGCCAATCCAGCTTCTCTGAGGGTGGAAGTCGAGAAGGTGGGTTTATGAGGGCTTAAAAGTTAAAACTATGATCGTTAAAAAAACAAGAAGAGATAAAAAAATTAATTACATAGAGATGTCGAATCTTCGAATTTGGTGTGCTTCTGTGTGTGAGGGAGGAATTGAAAATGTTTTATCTTAGTCGCCTTTTACGACACCTCGGTAAGAGTAAGGGTGGCCTATTCTACTCTGCCGGGGATTACATGGCGAATAATTAATAAACATATTTTATTCTCATAATTTCCAGCTATGCTCTGACGTAAGACTTACCTCCCTCATCTGTGGACAGTGTGTGAAGCAACTGAAGGATGCGTACCGGTTCAAGACACAGGTGATTCGTCTGGAGGAGACGATGCTGAAGGCATTGAGCTGTGAAGGCAGTGAAACTGTTTATGTTAATCGTGAGTTATAATAAAAGATTTTCATATGCTCTTGGTCCAAGGATTGTGGGTTTGGTCCCCGCACAGAACAAACGATGGATGGAAACCACAGACTGTAGGCAATCCAAAATCGCACTACCCAAATTAGACCCGCGGCTAACAAAACGACTTCTAACCCTCAGTAGGAAAAACCTCAGAATAATGATGGGGACAATCACGGGCCACTGTCCTCTAAATAAACACCTTTACACCCTAGGCGCTACCGATAGCCCCCTATGCAGGGGATGCTTCAGTGCCGAAGAAACAGTCACACACGTGGTCCTGGAATGCGATGCGGTGACCAGACAACGCGAAGAAATCCTCGGATCGGCGGGGTCACTCCGCGAAGCCTGTGAAGCTCCCAGGAAGCTTCTGCGCTTCTGGGCGGAGTTAGGCTGGCTAGAATAGCCAGGACCCAACACGCACAATGGACCGAATGAGAGTCTAGGTGCGGAAAATGGAGTCCACTTTACATTACTTGGTCCCCGCACAGTACAAACATTTCTGTTCATGAACAGACATGCTGTTGTATTGGTCTGGGTGTTTTCTATGTATTATGTGTAGTATTTACAAAAGAAAATTATTATATGTATATATTTGTAATCCCACTGTTGATTCTGATATCCGTAACACAGGTGCTTGAGCTACCTATCTCGGAGTCAGATCAATGTATGTGATGTGAAATATTTATTTATTTATTTGCTTATCATTTTTCAGGCGACGCTAATTGATTAAAATTGTTAGCAACTAAACGAGATATCTTTTTAACAATTTCGAAGCTACAGCCTCTCGGAAAAGACTTATACTATTTATTTAATACTTAGTGTGCCCTACCCATCACCTTAACATCAGGTGTGCTGTCTGCTTGTTTGTTACTAAAATGTAAAAAAAATATATATATTTTTAAGTGTCTCCCCGGCCTCACAGAAAACCGGCGTGAAGCGGGTACCGGAGGCCCAATCCGGGGGATAGGGTGGTTTAAAGGTTGGCAGCGCACTTGTGACTCCACTGGTGTCGCGGGTGTCCATGGGCGGCGGCATTTGCTTACCATCAGGTGATCCGTCTGTTCGTCTGCCTACCTATTACATAAAAAAAAAGTAGCTAATTATCTCTTTGTACTATTTTCACCATCTTTAAAAAAAATCTCACTTTAAAGCCACGGCGCAAGTGGAAAATGTATAAGTACTAAGTATTTGGTAAGAAATTCTTAGTGTCAGCCCGGAGTCTGGAAGTCGGAAAGCACGTTAAGCCGTTGGTCCTGCGCCCGATCTCTCGCCGGTCGTGTCACACTGGTGTCTCTTCGGATTATGAGGGCAAGGGTATATAGAGTGCTACTTGTGTTTACACACACACTTGAGCACTATAATATATCCTGCGTAAGTAGCTGATCGTTGAGATTGGCCGCCGTAGCCGTAATCGGTTGGAGGATATTATTATGGTATCATGTATGAGATGTATGAATTTATTTATTATGCTTGCAGGTGTACCAGAAAACATTAAAGAAGAAATAACAGATACTGTAAAAGAAGAATGGAACTACGCAGACCATGGACACGAAGAATTCGAAGACTATACTCTTGATGATGAAGTTATTGCTGAAGGTATTTAGTCATTTCATCGATATTTTTCTTAAATTTCTAAGAGCCTAATCTAGAAATAGTATTTTTAATTTCTGAATCTAGAAATAGTATTTTTAATTTTTTTCGTATTGTCCATTGAAAAAAACCGGCCAAGTGCGAGTCGGACTCGCCCATGAAGGGTTCCGTAGCAGCAAGTAAGATATATGAAGGGTAAATTGTGGTTTACGGTTTATATGTGGTTTACGGTACTACTCACTATACCTAGTTCAAACCAATTTTAGTTGTTAGTTTTCATGATTATGTACATCATATATTTTTTTAGTTTCATATTTCATTTATTATAGAAGTTAGAAGGGGAGGCACACAATT
>JADPWL010003248.1:0-40001 GCA_019059595.1 Marasmia exigua
ACCCGTTACCGTAGCCCACCCCACACGGACGTAGCAGGAAATGCCCCGGTGGTTTTTAGTGGGTAGGCCCCTGGGAGCACCCCAGGGGAGAGCCCCACACTACCCGGCCGTCTCCCAGCGGTCGGGTGTGCTTAAGGCGGCATTTTCCACCGGGCCAACAAAAAAAAAAAAAAAAAAAAAGGCCTACATAAAAAATTACAAAAAAAATATATCCCCCAAATCGCTGCCCACGGGCAACGACTTAGCGTATTTCCTTTCTGAATTGCCAAACTGATACGTTGGCCCAGAAATACGCTAGCTCTCCTGTCACTCGTAGCATCAACCAACCTCTGGGCTAGTTCGCGGTACAGGTGGTGGGCTTCCGATTCCCAGGGTCTCAATTCCAAACGGCGCAAATACTCAGGTCTAAGGTTACGGGTAGGGCACACTAGCGACGCCAATCGATTTAAATTTTTAGCTACTAAACCGGATCTATTTTAAACAATTTCGAGATTACAGTCTCTCGGCAAACACTTATACTATTTATTAAATAACCATGCATAAATGTTGGGACCGTTTTTGTACGCGAAAAATTGATTCACGCCAAAAGCGGCTTTCTTGGCGGTACTTTTGGCGGTAATCCAAAATTCGAGTGCAAAAGCAGACCAAACAGCTAACTAAAAGTATTAAATAAATAGTATAGGTGTTTTCGTAACCATGACAGTGTTTAAAATAAGATGCGGTTTAGTAGCTAAATATTAAAATCGATTGGCGTCGCTAGTGTACCTTAGTTATCTTAAACCTGTTTGAGCGATTCCGCTTATGCCGCAGCGGCCCCAGCCTCTAATGCGGTACGGAAGTCGACGCACGTTGCGCCCCGCACTAGGGGTCCTGACATATTGTGACCCATAAGAGACCCGATATATTATGGACCTTATTATGTTAGCTCCGTGGTTCAAAACGTGCCTTCGAAACAGAGTTGTGGCTGGAATCCGAGCATACACCTCTGGATTAAGTCTATGTGCGTATTTCTACTATTATTATGTGTGGATGGCGCAATTGGTAGTGACCCTGCCTCTTACGCCAAAGGTCGTGGGTTCGTTCGGTGTCTGTGTGTAATATATGTATTTAAGTATATATTTGTGTTCCTCTGTTGTCTGATATCTGTAACACAAGTGCTTAAGCTACTTAGTACGGAATCAGGTCAACCTATGAGATGTTGTGAGAATTATTATTATTTTAGGTCGGCGGCAAGAGAAAAAATCATTAGGAAATCCGCATGTTGCGGATAATTGCTGAAACGTGTAACCAAAATGGCAAAAATGTATCTTTCTATAGTTTGGATCATTTGAATCTGGAACAGTGAAGAGTCGTTTCAGTGATACGCTTCATTTGGAACATCGACTCTCGGATAGACTCAGATCTCAGACAAGTACCTATTTACAATGAGGCGACCGCCGTCCGTTTACAGGGGAACCAGACCAAATGAATCCCCCCATGCCCTGTAGTCTTACTGCGTAATCTCACAAGTGGGACTACTTGCAATTTCCTTCCCAATAGACTTACTAGTGAGACCAAATCTAATGAAAACTAAAACAAGTGACATGCGAAACAAGAGAAAGATATGGAAACAAAAGAAAGGCGACTAAGTATTTTCTTTTGTCTAGAATATATTGGGTATCACATGCCACGTCCCGTGTTAAATTGTCTAAGGTACTACCATACAATACGTTAAATGTTTTTTTTAGCATTTTCATAACAATAAGTAGAATTTTCTTGATTTTTTTGAAATACTGTACATGTCCTCTCCCACTCCGGGACTTCACCTTACGTACATTTTTAAGAGTGATCTTCATACAACGTCACGACACCGCTAGAAAGTATGACAAGGACTCAAGTAGTTAGGCGTCGCGAGGTTCCAATTAATCATTCATTCTCTAAGTTATTCATCATTGCCGTAAAATAAAAGTCTAGAATCTATTGGGTATCATTTGTTTTCCTCTGGCGTTCGCTTGTATTTCTGATGTTCATTTGTTTTTACGACTTTCATTATTGCTGTAAATACAAGCAAACGCCAAAGAAAAACAAAAGGAGGCCGGAAAACAAACGATACCATTATAGTCTAGACAAAAGAAAATAAGTCGCCTTTCTTTTGTTTCCACATCTTTCTCTTGTTTCGGTTGTCGCTTGTCTTGGTTTTCATTTGTTTTTTCATATAATACGCAATAGCTGTACAAATGGTCTCACTAGTAAGTCTATTGGGAAGGAAATTCCCAGTAGACCAACTGGTGAGAGTACGCGGTAAGACTACACGGAATAGGGTGATCCATTTGGTCTGGTTCGCCTGTAAGCGGACGGCGGCCGCCTCATTGTAATTACATGTCCGAGATCTGAGTCTATCCGAGAGTCGATGTTCGAAAGGAAGTATATCACTGAAATCGACTCTTCACTGTTCCAGATTCAAATGATCCAAACTATAGAAAGATACATTTTTGCCAGGTCTAAATCAAAATCATCACTGACCCGCTTGAAGCCCTTGATGGTCTCCTCCAGCTTCACCAGCTTGCCGATGTGGCCCGTGAACACTTCTGCCACCTGAACAACGATCACTTTTTTAAAATTCAATAGGCCATTTTCATCTATCAACAATAAATTATGAAATTATATTACTTGTATAGTTTTCATCACGGGAAATGCAAATATAACGTTATTTTCCCATGAAATGCTAAGATAAATTTTGTTATTCAAAATCAAAATTGAGGTTTTAGTATCTGTATGTCACGTGATTTCAAACGCCGACCGCCATGATGTGACGTCATTATACTAAAACATCTTTTTGACATCTTTGTTTACTAACCTACAACGTTCATCGAAATTTTGACATTTCTCAATTTTAGTTCAATGCCCTTTGATTTAGTTATAGTGACGTCTTGCGTCGTCACCATCATGGCGGTCGGTGTTTTAGCGCGTATATTTTACGTCAAATTTTTGATATTTTTTTTATAACATTTAGCAGGCAGGCATAATTTGCAGAAATAAAAATTATGCTTGATTATCTGATATATATGAGCATTATAAAAAAAATATTATGCGCACTGGACAACATTTCAAAATTGCTGAGCTATGAAACAAAAAATACCAATTCTTCATTTACTTTAAAAAGTGTTTGCCGAGAGGTTGTAACCATAGATCCGGCTTAGCAGCTAAAAATCGATTGGCGTCTCTAGTGTGCGCCCTACCCGTCACCTTAACAAAACTGTGCGACTATACATAGATATAAATAGGTAGATAGACCTCTTCCAGCTCTCCATTTCTTCATGCTACAACTTGTGCATTTCTAAATCCAATCCTACCCACCCTTCCGTCATCTGATTTGCCGCCCACGTTTCACTCAAAAGTTGTTCTAAGCGACTTTGAATATGTCTATGTAGAAGGACAGGTACGCCTAATATCTCCACTTATCGGCAATTGCCGAGTCCTCTGTCATGTCTTCGTTCTTAATCCATTCATTGATTATATGGTCTTGGTGGAGGCGTGAAGTCGCATTTTTAATTTAGGACAAAAATGAACACAGCTTCACCCCCAGCTCACCTGGAAGGGCTGCGACAGGAACCGCTGGATCTTCCTGGCGCGCGCGACCGTCAGCTTGTCGTCCTCCGACAGCTCGTCCATGCCCAGGATCGCGATGATGTCCTGTAGCGACTTGTAGTCCTGACAAAACGAACGTGGATGGATTTATTTTGTAAGTTCGATTCCACGCTACGCTACTTTACGTAATCAAACATCTCATTGATATACTACGTCGTACACTCCCACCTAAGTCCCAGTGGTCCCAGACGCTTGTGTCACTCTTGTCTCACTCCTGTCTCAGATGCTTACCTCACACCTGTCTCAGACGCTTACCTCACACCTGTCTCAGACGCTTACCTCACACCTGTCTCAGACGCTTACCTCACACCTGTCTCAGACGCTTACCTCACACCTGTCTCAGACGCTTACCTCACACCTGTCTTAGACGCTTACCTCACACACCTGTCTTATACGCTTACCTCACACACCTGTCTTAGACGCTTACCTCACACACTTGTCTCACGACGCTTACCTCACACCTGTCTCACGACGCTTACCTCACACCTGTCTCAGACGCTTACCTCACACCTGTCTCAGACGCTTACCTCACTCCTGTCTCAGACGCTTACCTCACTCCTGTCTCAGACGCTTACCTCACTCCTGTCTCAGACGCTTACCTCACTCCTGTCTCAGACGCTTACCTCACTCCTGTCTCCGACGCTTACCTCACTCCTGTCTCAGACGCTTACCTCACTCCTGTCTCAGACGCTTACCTCACTCCTGTTTCAGACGCTTACCTCACTCCTGTCTCAGATGTTTACCTCACTCCTGTCTCAGATGCTTACCTCACTCCTGTCTCAGATGCTTACCTCACTCCTGTCTCAGATGCTTACCTCACTCCTGTCTCAGACGTTTACCTCACTCCTCTTATCTCACCTGGAGAATCTTCTGCACGCCTCTCGCCACGCTATAATGTTCATGGCCAATGATGTTGGGATCCATGACTCTTGATGTGGAATCTAGCGGGTCCACAGCTGGATACACGCCCAATTCGGCGATAGCACGCGACAATACCGTCGTGGCGTCCAAATGGGCGAAGGTGGTGGCGGGGGCCGGGTCGGTCAGGTCGTCCGCCGGGACGTACACCGCCTGTCATAAATATTAAAGTAATTTTGAAGGCAATATTATATTATTAGATATTACAAAATTATATGAATATGTATAATTATAGGAGTATGTATTTACAAAAGATAAAGTATTAGATATATGTATATATTTGTAATCCCACTGTTGATTCTGATATCCGTAACACAAGTGCTTGAGCTACCTATCTCGGAGACACACAAAGCATGCAATAAGGAGATCGAAGGATTCTGGCGCTGGGAGTTAAATACTCCGCGTGGGCTGATGTAATTCAAAGATTTTAAATCAGTGAACACATTTGTGCAGTGGAGTGCCGCGAAGTGATCCTGATAACAAGAATCGTTGAATTGTAACGTTTTTAACACTGCTATTGTGTGTCGAGTGAGTTGTCACGGACAACTTCCTTGGACCTAAATAGAGTATTAAAATTGTATTTAGAATGGTATCGGCAGAATCCGTAGGTCGAAAAAACGTAAAACACCCGAATTCTGCCCAACCCAACTTAATTCTTCTTTTATAATAAGAATAGAGAGACTCTAGCTACTTTATTTATTATAATAAATAAATAAATAAATATTTCACAACATCACATACATTGATCTGACTCCCGAGATAGGTAGCTCAAGCACCTGTGTTACGGATATCAGAATCAACAGTGGGATTACAAATATATAGGTACATATAATACTTTTCTTTTGTAAATACATACTTATAATACATAGATAATACAAACAGATATGTTGATGCACACAAATGTTTGTACTGTGCGGGGATCGAAACCGCAACCCTTGCACCAGAGGCAGCGTTCACTACCACTATTCCAAACGGGTCGTCAAAAAAATATAAAAGATATAAAAGCAGAAGTAACTACTTTTTATTTTAATTTTTTTATTTATTTATTTTATTTATTACAAATATAGTACTTATTACAAAATCTGCCAAACTGCAGAACAGTTTGTCGGCAGTAGCATCTCGTGGATGCTTTACACAGCTCTTAAGCACTTATAACCTTAGGTTTAAAGAAATTTATTCTCATAGGAAATTTACATTTCACTTATAATGAGAAATACTAACAAAAATATAATTAAATTAAAGTAACGACGTATTTAATCATCGACCAACACTCTTTTCCAAAATGTGTTGCTTGAGTTTGTGTTTGAAAGTCAGCACACACTCACATGTCTTTAACTCATCGGGTAACTCATTAAATAGTTTTGCCCCCTCAAAGAGTACTGTCTTGGTTCCTAGTTAGTTCGAGGCATAGGGAGTCTAATTTTGATTTTATTACGAAAATTGTGTTTGTTGCTTTTTATGTCAAGTTCTATGTTCGTTTTGATTTTTATTCCAATTATATTTTTTACTAACATGCATGTGTTGTATTTGTATAAATCTGCTATGTTAAAAAACCTTGGGGGTAAAGAAGGTACTGCAATTAAGACTACAACGACTTATAGAAAATAATACCTATATATCTAGCCACGCATAAGCATATATACGTACATGATTATAGGATATTTAAATACACATACACATATATAATTACCTACATTATGCTTTTAAATAACTAATTTTATTAGGGGGGGGGGGGGGCGCAGCTAGTTATATTCATAAATTTATAGTAGGTACGGATGGCAAGCTGCATAAACACATTTAACATTATAATAATATGAACAAACTTTTATACTACAAGTATAATTATAAAACCACATATAGCAACATGGGCGCAGTTTGTATTTATATACATTTAATCTATTCAACTACAAAATAATCTTATATTAGATTGTGCTGCTATTATTTTATGTTTATTCGTTCCCATAGATTGCATGTGCTGCCCGGCCGGCACATCCAGTTACGCGCTATATCGGTGGCATTGGAACGTCTGTGGTCAACTTATTGCGGACCGCTACCGAGTTAGATTTCGGACTACCTCCAATTAATTATAAACTGTTTGCTTTGCGTATGTTATTGTGCGATAAAATTGTGTATCTTTTTCTTAAAGATTATTATAATTATTGTTAAAATTAATTTTGAAAAGCCCAAGAAAATGTTATTACCTGTTTTGTTTCTCATGTAAGTGTTTTTTTTTGTAAATCTTTATGAGAAAATAAATATCTCTAAACCTAAAAAAAATATCTAATTTTCTACCTAGTTTAATAGACACATCCTTTTAATATTGCATTTTACTATTCCGTTTTTGTTTGTGTCCAAGCTCACTGTCAGGACAGAATATCCAACTCACCTGCACGCTAGTGATGGAGCCGGCCTTGGTGGTGGTGATGCGCTCCTGCATGGTCCCCATGTCGGTGGCCAGGGTCGGCTGGTACCCCACGGCGGACGGGATGCGCCCCAGCAGGGCGGACACCTGCCCAACACCAGACAAACCTTTAGATAAGGACCGTCACACAAGAATAATCGTCTGTAACTCGCTCCGAATGTATCATCGACTCGAATGGACTCTCGAGTCCGAGTGAACCGAATGATCTGAGTGAGCCGAATGAACCGAATGAGCGGACTGATCCGATGAGCCGAATGAGCTGAACGATCCGAGTGTAGCTTCGTGTCCGACTGAGCCGATGATCCGAATGAGCGGAATGATCCGATGAGTCGAATGAGCAGAATGAGCGGAATGCTCCGATGAGTCGAATATCTGAATGAGCGAAATGTATCACGAACACGGATCTATCCAAGTCGGTGTTCCAAATGAAGCGTTTCACTATTATTGTGTTTGGTATAGCAATTCTTTGCAATTTATTCTTAAGTAAATACTACTACGGTGAATTTTTAAGTGTATTATTTACTTAAGAATAAATTGCAAAGAATTGCTATACCAAACAATAATATTCGTTTAGCAGTTTCATCTTAACTGGTGGTCAAATATTTGTAACAATGTTTCCACTGGATATTATAAAGTATATCTACAATATTGATGAGACTATCGTCGGCTCATGACGATTCAAGCACTTACAAAATTCGTCGTCTTAGCAAGGGGTTCGGATAGCATAAATGGTTAGTGCAGCCACCCGGACTGTGGAAGGTTGTGGGTTCAAATCCCACCTGAGCCCTACGGTGAATTTTTTAAGTGTATTATTTACTGAAGCGTTTCACTGTTCCGCATCTCTGCACTGATCTAAATGCAAATGTTCTTATCTTTTGAAGGATAGTACGTTTTTGCCAGGTCTAAGACCGCGTGAGAAACTACTCTCTACGTCACGGTAGATAAATACCTACGCTAAATCAATATCGAGCTGTGCAACAAGGATCATATGGTTCGTGTTTGATTTTAGAACTAATGATAATTCTCGATGGTCGACGAAGGTAAGGTGGGCGGCTCTTTTGCTTAGGGGCTGCATTATCATCCTGGGAGGGGGGCGGGGAACCGCATAGCTAAATAGCGAAAATCTGCAAAATAAGTCTGATAACAATGCCAAATACCGTGCATTGTACGTATCAGGCGATCCGCCTGCTTGTCTGCCACCTATCGCACAAAAAATAGTAGTATGTAAGTATAGATGGCAAGCGCCTGGTGGGTGGGACGCCCAAGGTGTTACACACGATTAATTATAAGACAACCCGGAGTACACACGGCGTCACATAAAGTTGACCTTTGGACCGTCCTTATGTGTGGGGCACAAGTGCTATTTTTCCACTGCAGGGGGGGGGTAACTTGATCTGACGCTGACTGTACCTAAACGCTAAGGTGCTGATGACGAGGCGACCTACCTAATTTGCAGTGCACTTTTTTGCACTTAATGTCAAATAAAACCATAGATTGGATCAAACTGTCTTTTTTTTTCTCTTGTTTTGTTTTAATCATTTCGTCAACGTGTCAACATTGACGATATGAAACAATCGATGGCGCCACTGTCGCTTTTATAAATAAGTTATAATTCTATCTTCTTCCGTTCTATCTAGTAATTCTATCTCACATTATCATTTATTTATGTACATTAGTATTTATTTATTTATGGTTACACATTAACACGGTCGTCACTCACAACAGGTCCTGCCAGAATACCAGCGCTGCTGCGGCATTTCTGTCGTGGCAGCACCATGCTGAGGCCAGGACCTGATTGACCTCACACTTCACACACGCCTACTTATTTAGAATATTTTCATTATATAACTGTGTATTTACCTACCTACCTATCGTCTGTTATCGTACTCACCTTTGACTGTAGTTTTAATGTGTCAATGTTACCTTACCTATGTTTACTAATGAATGAATGAATGAATGAATGAATGAATGAATGAATGAATGAATATACTTTTATTGCACTCAAAATAAAGTATGAAAACTTAAAACTAGATATTACAGGATATGTACAACGAAGGCGGCCTTATCACTATGAGCGATCTCTTCCAGGCAACCTTTGGATAAAGGACACTTGATGAAGGTGTAGGGCGGTGCAATCTTAAATATTTATATACTTACACAGAAAGTTTAAATGCAAATACATAAATAAAATATGAATATACTAATACATACAATATATATAATATATATGATTAATAAATACATAAATATAGCAACTAAAATAATAACAATGGATCCCAAAGCAGACGAATGATTCTCAGAGGAAAGGAAGAGATGGGTGAGAGGAAGTGGGAACAGTGGTCTCAAAGGGTCAGGAAATGTGATTTAATTTGGGCTTTAAAGATGGGTAGGGAATGAATGTTCATTGTTAAATTATTTATTGTGATGGTCAATAAAATGTTTCTTTCTTTCTTTCTTTCTACCTCAGACCCCGCCTGCGTGAACCGGAAGATGTTGTCCACAAACAGCAGCACGTCCTGCCCCTCCTTGTCGCGGAAGTGCTCCGCCAGCGTGAGGCCCGTCAGCGCCACGCGCGCCCGGGCGCCCGGGGGCTCGTTCATTTGCCCGTACACCAGCGCCACCTGCTGGACGACAACACCTTGCCAGCATATATAAATAAATATTTCACAACATCACATACATTGATCTGACTCCGAGATCTGAGATTACAAATATATACATGAAATACTTTTCTTTTGTAAATACATACTTATAATACATAGACAACGCCCAGACCAATACAAACAGATATGTTCATGCACACAAATGTTTGTACTGTGCGGGGATCGAACTCGCAACTCTTGCATCAGAGGCAGTGTTTACTACCACTGTTCCAACAGGTCATAGCATGGAACTAGGAAACTTTCGCTTCGCGCGCATCAAAAGGTGTAAGCGCCAAAATTTAAATGTAGTGAATAAGAATAAGAAATCATTTATTCGACACTTAACATGGACATTTACAGAGGAAATATCTTAAAAGCTAAGTGCCGAAACGGCCCCTACTCAGCATTTAGCTACGGCCTGAGCCATAGCGCTGGTTTTCAGTAAAGACCGAATCGCATACTAATTTTTACTAACTTATTGCGCTTCATGCATACATGCTTAAAATTAACATTAAAGGCTCAAAAATGGAGATCTTTTTTATGACTAATTATTGTAGCATTAAAAGTATTAATGACACTTATAGAATTACATTAATAGTATTGCTGTTAATAGAATTACAGTAGTGACAGTAATAGTATTAATAAGATCTTTCTTAAATGAAATAAAGCATTACAACCTTTGCGGATAAAGAATGGGATCAGAAATGGCGGAGCATCTATTCACTTCTCGCTCGCACACTATTTGCGTCTATACTCGCACCCCACGAGTGCGAGTATAGACGCAAATAGTGTGCGAGCGAGAAGTGAATAGATGCGCCGCCATTTCTGATCCCATTCTTTATCCGCACAGTTAGTAAGGACCGGTATGAGGACCAACGCGACAAAGGCGATTGGCGTCGCTAGTTAGAGCCACTCGTGGCCTCAAACGGAACGTGACATTTTCGGAAAAAGCGTCACCGAGTGTGAAAGAGATCCAACCGGCCCTGACGAAGATTCTATACGGGTGCGGTAGAGAAAGAACATCGCCCAGCACGTCACTTCAGTACTAACAGCTTCGCGCGGTTTTTCAAGTATGGCTTTCTATGAAAAAGCTCGAGTCTGTTTAGGTTGTATGTGGCCGTCATTGAGGAAAGACATTGGTAGACTGCACAGTCAATATCGTTAATTTCAATGCAACTAGGAGCATATTGGATGCTTGTGATGTGGAAAGCGAACACAATTATTATTGAAATAAGTAGGTAAAACTGAAAAATATGACTTTGTTATATTCTACAGTGGTAAAAGTTGTTTTTTTTATTTAGTTACTTAGTTGATTTTGCTGTATGAATATTTATTAATAACTAGCTTTTGCCCGCGACTTCGTCTGCGTGTAATTCGAATAAAAGCAAGGTCTTATAGATATCTTTATAAATTATAGCCTATGTGTTATTCTGATCTATAAGCTACATTACTGTAAAGTTTCATTAAAATCTGTTTAGTAGTTTTTGCGTGAAAGAGGAACAACCATCCATCCATACATCCATCCAAACAAACTTTCGCCTTATAATATTAGTAACGGATGTACATATTAAAATCCATAAAATGATTAATTAGTAATGAGTATAAATATGGTAAGCGATAAAATTTGACTGTTACAATCGTCTATTTCAATCAACTAGGAGCATATGGGATGCTTGTGATGTGGAAAGCGAATACAATTTAGGGGTATCTTTGTCTAAGGTTTTCGAAACTCTCGAAGGTTAGTCGTTTCCTTGTTATTAATCGAATTCTGGACCAAAGTCCTAGCTTCCCCAGTTACGTCCAAATATGTCGCTTTGGAGCCCGCGGGTACGCTTGGATCATCCAAGGTGCAAGAGTTCAACCGTGGGAGAGCCACGCTTCGGCATGAATGGTTCGACCGGAGTGATACGGTCAGCATCAAAAGTGTCATACTGTGCTGTATTTCGCTACGTGAGTGAGGGTACTGGAGGCCCAATTCGGGGGAAAGTGGGGTTTAAAAGTTGGCATCGCACTTGTGAATGCACTGGTGTCGCTGGAATCCATGATTGGCGACAGTCGATTAGCATCAGGTGATCCGTCTGCTTGTCTACCACCTATGACATAAAATGTTTTAAATTGATAAGTTATTAAATATGACGAACCTTAGAAGTCTTGTAGTCATCGGTGATGACGCCGCCGACCTTCATTTCGTTGTACAGATCGTTGCCTTCGCGCGTGCGCTCTCCCACCCCGGCGAACACCTGCGGGAAACCATCCAGTCAGGAGGTGAGATTCCTTGGGATGGCATAATGTTTTTCTAGACCTTATGCTTATGATATTATGCTCTTACCGAGAAACCTCCGTGCGCTTTAGCGACGTTGTTAATCAGTTCCATAATCAGCACAGTCTTACCGACTCCCGCGCCGCCGAATAGACCAATCTTGCCTCCTGTTGGCCAAACAGTGTGTTAAAGTTTTGTGCGGGAACTGGTGAAACAGCGCGGTGAGATGCGTGTTTGTAAGGGGTATGAGACTGCGCGTCGTCAATCGGTATGAGACGGCACGTAGTCATGAGGCAGTGCGTATTCATCGGTATGAGACGGCGCGTCGTCATGAAGCAGTGCTTTGTATGAGACGGCGCGTCGTCATGGGGCAGTAGTGTATCGGTATGAGACGGCGCGTCGTCATGGGGCAGTGCATCGGTATGAGACGGCGCGTCGTCATGGGGCAGTGCATCGGTATGAGACGGCGCGTCGTCATGGGGCAGTAGTGTATCGGTATGAGACGGCGCGTCGTCATGGGGCAGTGCATCGGTATGAGACGGCGCGTCGTCATGGGGCAGTAGTGTATCGGTATGAGACGGCGCGTCGTCATGGGGCAGTAGTGTATCGGTATGAGACGGCGCGTCGTCATGGGGCAGTAGTGTATCGGTATGAGACGGCGCGTCGTCATGGGGCAGTGCATCGGTATGAGACGGCGCGTCGTCATGGGGCAGTAGTGTATCGGTATGAGACGGCGCGTCGTCATGGGGCAGTAGTGTATCCGGTATGAGACGGCGCGTCGTCATGGGGCAGTAGTGTATCGGTATGAGACGGCGCGTCGTCATGGGGCAGTAGTGTATCGGTATGAGACGGCGGCGTCCGTCATGGGGCAGTTAGTGTATCGGTATGAGAACGGCCGCGTCGTCATGGGGCAGTAGTGGTATCGGTAATGAGACGGCGCGTCGTCATGGGGCAGTAGTGGATCGGTAATGAGACGGCGCGTCGTCATGGGGCAGTAGGGTATCGGTATGAGACGGCGCGTCGTCCATGGGGCAGTAGTGTATCGGTATGAGACGGCCGCGTCGTCATGGAGGGCAGTGCAATCGGTATGAGACGGCGCGTCGTCATGGGGCAGTAGTGTATCGGTATGAGAACGGCGCGTCGTCATGGGGCAGTAGTGTATCGGTATGAGACGGCGGCGTCGTCATGGGGCAGTAGTGTATCGGTATGAGACGGCGCGTCGTCATGGGGCAGTAGTGTATCGGTATGAGACGGCGCGTCGTCATGGGGCAGTAGTGTATCGGTATGAGACGGCGCGTCGTCATGGGGCAGTAGTGTATCGGTATGAGGACGGCGCGTCGTCATGGGGCAGTAGTGTATCGGTATGAGACGGCGCGTCGTCATGGGGCAGTAGTGTATCGGTATGAGACGGCGCGTCGTCATGGGGCAGTAGTGTATCGGTATGAGACGGCGCGTCGTCCATGGGGGCAGTAGTGTATCGGTATGAGACGGCGCGTCGTCATGGGCAGTAGTGTATCGGTATGAGACGGCGCGTCGTCATGGGCCGGTTAAGACGGCGCGTCGTCATGGGGCAGTAGTGTATCGGTATGAGACGGCGCGTCGTCATGGGGCAGTAGTGTATCGGTATGAGACGGCGCGTCGTCATGGGGCAGTGCATCGGTATGAGACGGCGCGTCGTCATGGGGCAGTAGTGTATCGGTATGAGACGGCGCGTCGTCATGGGGCAGTAGTGTATCGGTATGAGACGGCGCCGTCGTCATGGGGCAGTGCATCGGTATGAGACGGCGCGTCGTCATGGGGCAGTAGTGTATCGGTATGAGACGGCGCGTCGTCATGGGCAGTAGTGTATCGGTATGAGACGGCGCGTCCGTCATGGGGCAGTGCATCGGTATGAGACGGCGCGTCGTCATGGGGCAGTGCATCGGTATGAGACGGGAAGGCGCGTCGTCATGGGGCAGTAGTGTATCGGTATGAGACGGCGCGTCGTCATGGGGCAGTAGTGTATCGGTATGAGACGGCGCGTCGTCATGCGGCAGTAGTGTATCGGTATGAGACGGAGCGTAGTCATGAGGCAGAAGTGTATCGGTATGAGACTGCGCGTCGTCAATCGGTATGAGACGGCGCGTAGTCGTGAGACAGTGTATCGGTATAAGACGGCGCGTCGTCATGAGGCAGTGTATCGGTATGAGACTGCGCGTCGTCAACCGATATGAAACTGCGCGTCGTTAATCGGTATGAGACGGCGCGTCGTCATGGGGCAGTGCATAGGCATAGGTATGAGACGGCGCGTTATCACGAGGCAGTGCATCGATATGAGAAAGTGCATTATAACTAGATTCGATTCGCAGATGATATCGTAGTCATGGCTGAGACCTTGGAAGACTTAGGCACATTGCTTGACGACCTCAGTAGAGTCTCCCAACAAGTGGATCTGAAAATGAATATGGACAAGACGAAAATCATGTCGAATTCCCATGTCGTACCCACTCTTGTAAAGGTTGGAAGCTGGGCACTGGAAGTTGTAGACGTATCGACTGTCTCGGACAAAAAGTCCAGCTTGGTAAGTCCAACTTCCCTACTCGGCTCGGCAGTGTTCGGGAAGCTACGCAGCATATTTTCGGCCCATCTACCGCAGTGTCTCAAGACGAAAGTGTTCAATGCGTGTGTGTTGCGAGTGATGACATACGGAACCGAAACGTGGCCGCTTACAATGTGCCGATTAAGGAGGCTCAAAGTCACCCAGAGAGCAATGGAGGGCTATGCTCGGGGTCTCCCTGCGTGATCGTATCAGAAATGATGAGATCCGCAGGAGAACTAAGGTTACAGACATAGCCCAAAGGATTGCATGCCTCAAGTGGCAATGGGCAGGGCACATAGCGAGGAGAATAGACGGCCGTTGGGGCGGAAAGGTCCTTGAGTGGAGGCCACGTACAGGAAGTCGCAGCCGTGGCAGGCCCCCACAAGGTGGACCGACGATCTGGTGAAGATCGCGGGAATCCATTGGATGCGGGCGGCACAGGACCGATCTGTGTGGAGAACATTGGGGGAGGCCTAGATGTCCAGCAGTGGACGTCTATTGGCTGAAATGATGATGAGTGATGATTATAACTAGAGAGTCGTTAGGAACAAACTTGCGCAAGATGCCTGAAGCTGGCTGCGAGCTAAAAATCAATCTGAGTGGCGAACATTAGAAGTTGGCTAATGTACAACACATTGGACTGAAACGGGCTGATGATGATATCCGGTCTCGTCACTCACCCTTCACGTAGGGGGCGAGCAGGTCTACCACCTTGATGCCGGTGGCCAGGATCTCCTGTTCGACCGACATCTCCACGAAGGGCGGCGCGTCCGCATGGATCGGCGCGAACTTGTCCGTGTCGATGGGGCCGCGCTCGTCTGGATGAAAACGTTTTAATATCAGCAACCAGTTTAGCATTTTGATGTCCCAATATGATATCATTAGATTTGGAGAACAAACTCTTACCGCAAGTTTTTTACCATATATCAAAGTACTACTGGAAAGATGACCGACCTAGATGAAGGCTCGTCATCAGAGGCCAAGGTTGACTTTGTGTGCTAACCTTATTATTATTATTATTAATTTGATCTATAGGCTGACGTGACCTCAATCGCACCTGATAGAGAGCGACGATGAGGTCTAGGATGATACACTTTTGCCTAAAAGATGCCTGTTCACTCTCTATAGGCTGACACTTGACCTCAATCGCACCTGATAGAGAGCGACAATGAGCTTTAGGAATGATCGACAATGAGACTAGGATGATACACGTTTGCCTAAAAGATGCCTGTTCACTCTCTATAGGCTGACGCTTGACCTCAATCGCACCTGATAGAGAGCGACAATGAGGACTAGGATGATACACGTTTGCCTAAAAGATGCCTGTTCACTCTCTATAGGCTGACGCTTGACCTCAATCGCACCTGATAGAGAGCGACGATGAGGACTAGGATGATACACGTTTGCCTAAAATATGCCTGTTCACTCTCTATAGGCTGACGCTTGACCTCAATCGCACCTGATAGAGAGCGACAATGAGGTCTAGGATGATACACGTTTGCCTAAAAGATGCCTGTTCACTCTCTATAGGCTGACGCTTGACCTCAATCGCACCTGATAGAGAGCGACGATGAGGTCTAGGATGATACACGTTTGCCTAAAAGATGCCTGTTCACTCTCTATAGGCTGACGCTTGACCTCAATCGCACCTGATAGAGAGCGACGATGAGGTCTAGGATGATACACTTTTGTCTAAAAGATGCCTGTTCACTCTCTATAGGCTGACGCTAGACCTCAATCGCACCTGATAGAGAGCGACGATGAGGTCTAGGATGATACACGTTTGCCTAAAAGATGCCTGTTCACTCTCTATAGGCTGACGCTTGACCTCAATCGCACCTGATAGAGAGCGACAATGAGGTCTAGGATGATACACGTTTGCCTAAAAGATGCCTGTTCACTCTCTATAGGCTGACGCTTGACCTCAATCGCACCTGATAGAGAGCGACAATGAGGTCTAGGATGATACACGTTTGCCTAAAAGATGCCTGTTCACTCTCTATAGGCTGACGCTTGACCTCAATCGCACCTGATAGAGAGCGACAATGAGGTCTAGGATGATACACGTTTGCCTAAAAGATGCCTGTTCACTCTCTATAGGCTGACGCTTGACCTCAATCGCACCTGATAGAGAGCGACAATGAGGTCTAGGATGATACACGTTTGCCTAAAAGATGCCTGTTCACTCTCTATAGGCTGACGCTTGACCTTAATCGCACCTGATAGAGAGTGACGATGAGGTCTAGGATGATACACTTTTGCCTAAAAGATGCCTGTTCACTCTCTATAGGCTGACGCTTGACCTCAATCGCACCTGATAGAGAGCGACAATGAGCTCTAGGATGATACACGTTTGCCTAAAAGATGCCTGTTCACTCTTGCCATAAAGATGTCCAGATTATAGTGGCCAGGAAAAACAGACCTCGGCAGGGAGTTTCATTCCTTAGCCGTCCGCATTATAAATGTGGAAGCGAATCGCTTCGTGCGGATAAGAGGTAGTTCTTCCACATAAGGATGAAAAACTTCGCCGCGCCTTGTCGTCCGGTGAAGGAATCGGCTGGGGCTGACCAATGGATCCTCGAATACGATGATCGTGCCCAGTACCGTGGGCTCCGCTACTGTCTGCGATGCTGATGGGCGCTCCAGTATCCGTGATGGTTGAAAATAGTACCTTAAGCAGCCACATGATCCATTTGTTTAGGTCATCTAGTCTACGGGTTTCGAAGTTCAGATAGCAGTCGCTTCATTGTAATTACCAGACTCGGCAAATCTTGAAGCATGGTCGACAACTGGACGCAACTGGTCAAGTCACGCTGAGATGCCGGAGCTCACCAATTGGTTCCCTGATGACGTTAATTATCCTGCCCAGCGTGGGCTTTCCGACCGGTATCGTGATGGGCAGCCCGAGCACCAGGCCCTCGGTACCATCCATGGCGCTGGAGGAAACCTTCTGAGACCAGACTATTTGGACTCGGTGGCGCAGTGGTTAGTGGGTCGTACTTTGAAACGACGGCTGTGCAAGAGGTCTCAGGTTCGATCCCCGAGTCTGGCCAAAAAGTTTGTACCAAAGTCTTCGGTAAGAAATGCTTAGTGTCAGCCTGGAGTCTGGAAGTTGGCGGTATTGTACCCTCGTGCCTCGGAAAGCACGTTAAGCCATTGGTCCCGCGCTCGATCCCTGTTCGGTCGTGGTTGGTGCCCCATCGAGGGTAAGGTAATATAGTGTGCACTTGTGTTTGCGCACACACTTGAGCACAATAATATATCCTGCGTAAGTGGCTGATCGTTGAGATTGGCCGCCGAAGCCGTAATCGGTTGGAGGATATTATTATTATTTTTTGAGTGACGATGATCCTGCCCAGCGTGGGTTCCCCCACCGGGATGGTGATGGGCGCTCCAGTATCCGTCAAGGTCTGGCCGCATACCAGGCCCTCGGTTCCATCCATGGCGATGGAGGTAGCCTTTCGATAATAGACTATTTGAACAGGCAGCATCTCACCAATTGGTTCTCCGATGACGTTGATGATCCTGCCCAGGGTGGGCTCCCCCACCGGGATGGTATTGGGCTCTCCAGTATCCGTGATGGGCTGGCCGCGCACCAGGCCCTCGTTTCCGTCGAAGGCGATGGAGGTAGCCTTTCGACATTAGACAATTTGAACAGGTTCTAGCATCTCACCAATGGGTTCCCCGATGACGCTGATGATCGTGCCCCGCATGGGTTCCTCCACCGGGATGATGATGGGCGCTCCAGTATCCGTCAAGGTCTGGCCGCACACCAGGCCCTCGGTTCCATCCATGGCGATGGAGGTAGCCTTTCGATAATAGACTATTTGAACAGGTAGCATCTCACCAATTGGTTCTCCGATGACGTTGATGATCCTGCCGAGCGTGGGCTCCCCCACCGGGATGGTGATGGGCGCTCCAGTATCAGTGATGGGCTGGCCGCGCACCAGGCCCTCGGTGCCGTCCATGGCGACGTACTGATAATAGACTATTTGAACAGGTAGCATCTCACCAATTGGTTCTCCGATGACGTTGATGATCCTGCCGAGCGTGGGCTCCCCCACCGGGATGGTGATGGGCGCTCCAGTATCAGTGATGGGCTGGCCGCGCACCAGGCCCTCGGTGCCGTCCATGGCGATGGTCCGGCAGGTGTTCTCGCCCAAGTGCTGCGCCACTTCCAGGATTAGTCTTGGTTCTGTTGGAACATTCATTTCATATTTTTAATTGTACTCGATTCGGTCTGAAGTTATGGAGTAAGGTGACATCTTCAACTACGTACACTTATTGTACCTTAGTTGGTTATAAAACAATGAAAATGAAAATAGTTTATCCATTTTAGGTCCATACAGAACACTTATGATTGTCAACACGTTTACCACTGGTTTATTCATTTCAGGTCCATACAGAACACTTATGATTGTCAACACGTTTACCACTGGTTTATTCATTTCAGGTCCATACAGAACACTTATGATTGTCAACATGTTTACCACTGGTTTATTCATTTCAGGTCCATACAGAACACTTATGATTGTCAACATGTTTACCACTGGTTTATTCATTTCAGGTCCATACAGAACACTTATGACTGTCAACATGTTTACCACTGGTTTATTCATTTTAGGTCCATACAGAACACTTATGATTGTCAACATGTTTACCACTGGTTAATTTATTCTAGGTCCATACAGAACACTTATGACTGTCAACACGTTTACCACTGGTTTGTTGTACCACCAAAAATGTCTCTTAATCCCCATATGTAATACAAATCTGACGGCGCTAGTTACACCGATGCGTCACCTTAAGAAAGACCGCGTTTTGGAAAATCACATCCCGGACAAAACCAAGAGAGAGAGAGCCCGGCACTTCGGCATGAATGGGCCAGCTCGACCAGAGTGATACCACGACCTCACAGAATATCGGCGTGTAGCAGCATTGTGCTGTGTTTCGCTGCGTACCGGGGGCCCAATCCGGGGGAAAAGGGGGTGTAAAGATTGGCAGCGCACTTGTGTCGCGGGTGTCCATGGGCGGCGGCAATCGCTTTCCATCGGGTGATCCGTCTGCTCGTCTGCCACCTATCACAAACAAAAAAAACAAGTATACAGGGGGTGTATCTGTGGACATTTATATCCCTTTAACCACGTGTTCTACCAACCATTCTGAGCAACATTTGTTCTACGACTATTCGAAATTCGCCGAAAATTTTTTCGACTCTCCATACAAAATGACCATGTCACGTGACCGACTTTGTATGAAAAGTCGATTTTTTTTATGCGAATTTCCTACAATCTTAAAACAAATGTTGTTCATAATGGTTGATAGAACACGTGGTTAAAGGTATGTAAATGTTCACAGATACGCCCTGTATAAAGACTTACTTCGACCAGGCACTTCCAGAGCGTTGAGGATTGGCGGCAGCTGCTTGTCGAACTGCACGTCCACTACGGCGCCGATTACTGGTCACAAAAAAATATTTAAAACTAAAACCCGACTACCAAAAAAACCACGCTCTAAAAAAATTAAGTTTAAAAACTAATACCCCGACTACCAAAAAAAAAAACGCTCTAAAAAGTACGAAACAAGAAAATTCTCTCTGCTGAAATTATTATGTCGTATCGCCGTGGTCATATATGCTCCTACTGGAGCAAAACAGATTCATTCGGTTTATTCCCGCTGTCCACCCTCTGCTTGTCCACCCCGGGTGGACAGTGAAACAATTGTTAAAACAATTCACGCTGTCCACACCTTGGTTGAAAGAGGGGGTGGACAGCGGATTTTTTTTAACAATTGTTTCACTGTCCACCCGGGGTGGACAAGCAGAGGGTGGACAGCGGGAATAAACCGATTCATTCCTCGTAAGTCCTGGAGATATTAATAAACGTGCATTGGATGCAATTTCCAACGTTTTTTTTAAAATGGTATTTAAATTAGGAAAAAAATATTTAAAATAATGTGAAAAGCTGATTTTTTCAAAATGTATTGTTTGTTTAAACCACTTCATTGCACCCTACCCGATGGTCCTTGTGGCCATTTTTAACCCCCGACAAAAAAGGGGTGTTATAAGTCTGTCGTGTCTGAGTGTGTGTTCGTGTGTGTGTGTACAGACACACCCGGGCGCCGGTAATTAGAGGGCGCCGAGAGCCGCTCGCTACACATAGAGCCTCCACTGTAACGCTCCGCACAACAAGATAAGCGAAAAAAATAAATCAGCTGTTCCATACATTATCGCCCGGACTGTGGCGTCGTAACTCCTGAACGGATGAACCGATTTTGATTTTGATTTTTGTAACCCCCATTGAAAAAACGACGGGGTGTTTTTTTATACTTTAGACGTGTCTGTGTGTGTGTGTGTATGTGTGTCTGACTATGGGCGTCGTAGCTCCCGAACGATTGAACTGATTTTTATTGTTTTATTTGTTTGAAAGGTAAATTAGTCGGGAGTGTTCTTAGCTATGTTTCATGATAAAAGGTGCCGCCGCCACAATATGTCGGATTAACATTATTGTATGAAAAACCCCCCTCGCGAAATAGGTATCAAATAAAAGGGTTAGAGTAGTAGAACACAATGCACTGCGAAAATTTTAAATCAATGATGGCCGCCCCCTTAAAATGGCAAAATAACATACTTAAAGGGTGCCTATTGAAAGTGGTAACCTGAAGTGATGCTTAAATAAAAAAATCCTTTTAAAAAGTGGGACAAAAATAATATAAAAATTTTATATAATACAAATTATATAATACAGACATAAATAATAATAAGTATTAATTTACAACATTACAAATATAAGTTGAAACTGCTAAGTACATTGCTTCGCAAAATTATATAATGTGTGTAATAAATTTAAGGTGACGGGTAGGGCACACTAGCGACGCCAATTGATTTAAATTTTTAGCTAGTAAAACCGGATCTATTTTAAACCATCTCGGGGTAACAACCTCTGTATTGGTGTGGGTGATGTATTATAAGTTAAAAGTATTAACAAAAAAATTATTATATAGGTAGGTAAGTACATATTTGTAACGCCACTGTTGATTCTGATATCTGTAACACAGGTGCTTGAGCTACCTACGCCGGAGTCGGATCAATGTATGTGATATTGTGAAATCTTTGATATTTATTTATTTATTTTAGAGACTGACTGGATGGCGCAATTGGTAGTGACCCTGCCTCTTACGCCAAAGGTCGTGGGTTCGATCCCCACCCTGGACAAACATTCGTGCGATGATCACTTGTGTTTGTTCGGTGTCCGGGTGTAATATATGTATATAAGTATATATTTGTGTTCCTCTGTTGTCTGATATCTGTAACACAAGTGCTTAAGCTACTTAGTACGGAATCAGGTCAACGTATGAGATGTTGTGAGAATTATTATAATTATTTCGGGGTCCACTTTCTGCACAATTTACCGTTCACGCATTATAACAATGCATCTTTTTGGTCGGCATCTACGCTTCTAATCTCGCAGTATAATGTTTTCAGCTATCTCGACTTGGCCTCTGATTACCACTCACCAGCAATAATTTTTCCTTGTGCACCAGCAGTGTTGGACTTGGGTGGAGCCCGGGCCGGGGGCGGGTCCTTCTTTTTCCTGGCTGTTGTTGACGTGGAAAACTGAAACCAATATTTTTTATCATGAAACTACAAAATGCCAGATGGTCCAACGTCATCGAAGCTGGGGAAGAGTGCATAGAGTAATTATATATACTGAGACAGAGACATTAGTCGTCTAGCCAGTGCTAGCGCCATCTAGAGGAAAACGACCAACACTCAACGGCTATGTAGTACGGCCATCTTAAGATCAGAAATAATTTAATTGCTAAATCATAAAATTTACAAATACAAAATACAAATACAAAATATCTTTATTTGTGAAAACAGGTTACAAAAGTGTTGTAATGAATTTAAGAGATACGTACGCTATGCTCTGCTTTTCAGCATAAGTACATAAAAATTGATTAAATTGAAAATTTAAAAACCCCCGACAACTAAAGCTCTTTCATTTGATACCTACTTATATTGAGGCAGTTGGAACAACAAATAGCTTATTCGTCATTTTCTGACGGCGGCCATCTTTGATTTGAAATTTTTCACAATTAATATATTCTGTTACTCAAGCCCTTTTATATGATACCCATATATATTGTGGGAGTTGTGTTTAAACATAAAATCCAAATCTTTGTGACGGCGACCATCTTGGATCGATTTTTATCCAACATAGCTAAGAACCTTATTCAACAAAAAAAACGAAATAAAAATCGGTTCATTTGTTCAGGAGCTACGATACCATAGACAGACACACACACAGACACGTCAAACTTATAACACCCCGTCGTTTTTGCGTCGGGGGTTAAAAACTAGTAAAATTAAAAAACAAGCAAATAAAATGGAAATTCATAATAATAAAATTAAATCTCAAATCCAATAAAAAAATCTAATTAACATGTCATATCAAGTATTATATTAAAATTAAATTCGAATCGGAATATTAATAAGATTGATGTCAATTTTTTTGTGCTAAAAATTCATTGATTGAATAGAAGGCCTTTTCCACCAAACATTTAAATAAATTTCTTTTGAAGTCATTGTAGTTCCGATTCGTTCGCAGTTCCATAGGGAGGTTATTATAAATCTTGGGGCCCATGCCTAATATACTTTTATGTACAAGGGCAGTCTTTGTAGCAAGTATTTTTAAATTATAACGACGACGGTGAGAATAGGTGCATATTGTTCCGTATAAATAGGACAGTCTCGTATATATACATGCATGGAGTAGTCAATATGCTCTTTTTGATGAAGTATGGCTTACAGCTATCGGTTGACCGCAGACCATATATATTGCTCTGATGCAGCGCTTTTGGGAAATAAGGACCTTTTCTTTACACGTTGCATTCAATATTATATGGTTATCTGGTTTATCTTCCGTACTTTTTAACAGGGTCATTTTACTTAGTAAAAGTACTAAGGAGTGTGCGCAAACACAAGTGCACTCTCTATTCCCTTTGCCTTCATATTCCGATGGGACACAAGTGTGACACGACCGGAGAGGGATCGGGCACAGGACCAACGGCTTAACGTGCTTTCCGAGGCACAGGGTACAAGACCGCCAACTTCCAGTCTCCGGGCGGACACTAAGAATTTCTTAAGGTGACGGGTAGGGCACACTAGCGATGCCAATCGATTTTAATTTTTAGCTACTAAACCGGATCTATTTTAAATGATTTCGGGGTTAGGGACCTCTAGGCAAACATTTATACTATTTATTAAATAACCATGTCCGTTTTGTACGTGAAAAATTTATTAACGCTAAAAGTGGCCGCTTTTGGCGTGAATCAATTTTTCGCATGGTTATTTAATAAATAGTATAAGTGTTTGCTTAGAGGTTGTAACCCCGATACTGTTTAAAATAGATCCGGTTTAGTAGCTAAAAATTAAAATCGATTGGCGTCGCTAATGTGCCTTACCCGTCATTTTAACAGAAAAACTCGGGTACAGATTTTTGGCCCGACATGGGGATCGAACGCGGGACCCCAAACGCAGCCGTTCACATAATGTTAATGTAGCTATTTAACTTAGGTATGTCTGATCCTGTAAATGTTTACCTTCCTATGCTGTGCCTCCAAGAACACGCAGGCGCCAAGTTTGAGCAGAGGTGTGCCGGTGCCCAAGTGCCTGGTGATGTCGACTGGACTCATCTTTAGCTTCTTGTCCTTGAGCTGACTCTTCTTTGCCTTCACCTTGGGGGACGCCGCTGGCTCCTGCCGGGCAGCTGCGGGAACAAAGCATCAGCCTATATACTGTCCCACTGCAGGGCAAATGCCTCCATCATACCCGACGACCGATTGGAACAGTGGTAGTGAACGCTGCCTCTGATACAAGGGTTGCGGGTTCGATCCCCGCACAGTAAAAACATTTGTGTGCATGAACATGTTTGTTTGTATTGGTCTGGGTGTTTGCTATGTATTATAAGTATGTATTTACAAAAGAAAAGTATTATATGTATATATTTGTAATCCCACTGTTGATTCTGATATCCGTAACACAGGTGCTTGAGCTACCTATCTCGGAGTCAGATCAATGTATGTGATGTTGTGAAATATTTATTTATTTATTTATTTATCATAGAAATCAAGTCATTGCTACTATTTAAAAAAAATATGCTAGAGGCGACAAACGAGCAAGCGAGTCACCTGATGGAAAGCAATCATCGCCGCCCATTAATATCCGCGAAATCAGAGAGAACGCTAATGCGTTGCCGGCCTTTTTAAAATGGAGTACGCTCTTCTCTTGAAGGTCCCTTAGGTTCTAAACTATATTACAGCTTACAAGAGATGTCATCAGTCACACAATATGATATTCAACGTAGCATAGAACCAATGTGGGGTGGGGCCTGGTGACTAGTACTAAGGGGTTTTTCTAAAACCTATCTCAGACCAGTCCATCACACACGAGGACAACTTCCTGTTGTTACTAGATATTTATTTGTATACCTTTAATCATGTATCCTTATGTGAGAGAAATAAATAAATATTAAAATTCGAATTAAAGTTCAATGTATTGTAAATATGTCGGAATATTAATAAGATTGATGTCAATAAATAAAAATTTGATTTGATTTTAAGTCGTAGCCGTCGGAAAATATTCCCGCAGGCAAACCATTCCACAGAACAGAGGGATGGATACTATGATGGGATTAGACTTAATCACCACGCTTGAATGAAGAAAGGTTACTATAGTGTACAAGACTATTTAAATGATAAGGATTCTTGGTCATGTTAATTGATGTGCAAGTCGTATTTTTATTTTTCTATTTATGTACATAGACTATACATAAATACTTAACCGAAATTAGTTATTTAATTTTAAATAACTTGCAAATTGTTTCACTATTCCCCAGTTCAATATACATTTTGCCATTTTTATTGATGACATCATTCATTGCTTTCTAAAAATTGTTTATATTATTGGTCTTTGTAACCTGGCTTATTGGATACCTTTTCCGTAAGGCCGGCATTGCCACTGGTCTCTGAAATCTGTTTACATGTCTCTGCAGACTGTTTACATGTCTCTGCAGACTGTTTACATGTCTCTGCAGACTGTACACATGCCTTTGCATTTTGCTTATCTGCTTCAGCAAGTTTGACTTCAGTTACCACCGGTAAATTGGCGATTACATTCATATTAATTTTTGATATCTGTTCAATTACTTTTGCAACTTGTTCACTGATCTTTGCGACTTCTCTGTCAATCTTAATAATTTCCTCATTAACTTGAACGATTGGTTTTTTAGGCGTTTCCTTAGGAAGATCGGCTTCTATGACGTGGTTAGTTGCTGCTACATTGTTGCTTTTTATCATATCTGCGACCTGAACACATGTCTTTGCGATCTGTCCACTAATCTTTGTGACTTGGTCACATGTTTTTGTGACCTGTTCACACGTCTCTGTGACCTGTTTTCCACTAGTTTCTGCAAGCTGCTCACTACCTGCGCCTTGCTCACCTGTTGGTGTTATTTTGACGATCTTGTTGCTTTTGATCATACCCCCAACGTGAACACATGTCTTTGCGACCTGTTCACCAGTCTCTGCGACCTGTCCACTTGTCTTTGGGACTTGCTCACCTGTTGGAGGTATTTTGACGATCTTGTTGCTTTTGATCATATTCCCAACCTGAACACATGTTTTTGCGACTTGTTCACACGTCTCTGCGACCTGTCCACTAATCTTTGCGACTTGCTCACCTGCCGCAGGAATTTTGACGACCTTGGGCGGTTCCAGCTTCGCCTTGGGAATGACGGGGAACGACTCGCCGTCGGGAAGGTCTGGGGGCTCCCTGGTGACGACGTAGCCCCGCCGAATGACATGCTGGAGGGCGCGGGTTGGAGATCGGTCTGGAAAAGGAATTAATAACTGTGACTTTGACTGACTTCGACTGTTGACTTCCTACTTAATCTCAATAAGTTACTTGACATGGGCAAATTCTGGCGATTGGAACAGTGGACGACCCGATTGGAACAGTGGTAGTGAACGCTGCCTCTAATACAAGGGTTGCGGGTTCGATCCCCGCACAGTACAAACATTTGTGTGCATGAACATGTTTGTTTGTATTGGTCTGGGTGTTTGCTATGTATTATAAGTATGTATTTACAAAAGAAAAGTATTATATGTATATATTTGTGATCCCACTGTTGATTCTGATATCCGTTACACAGGTGCTTGAGCTGTCATTCTAGTCGGGCTAGGTATGTTTTGCGGACTAATTGTTTAATTTAAATATATTAAAACAGAATGTATACAGTTAGAATCAACATAGCCTGCAATAACTAATGGTGGAACAATGCAAATGTGAAAATGTGTTATAAGACTTAAATTTTTCTATTTGTATTATAATGATGCGTTTTTTTCGTGAATAAATAAATAAGCAGTCGATTCATTGTAATTACCAGACTTCCCGAATTCTGGATCATGGTCCAAGCGTACCCCGGCCTCCGAAGAGACAGCTTTGGACGCAACTGGGAATAGGCTATTTGACAGTGATAAAAATATACTTTTGTTTTATAACATCAGTGTTAATATATCTTTTGTGGTGTGATTTGTAATAACGCGAGATAAAAATATTGCATTATTTCATCAAAATTCGTCTTCTAAAATTATTATTTTTTTAAACAGGGGTCACGTGACTAAAAACGGCCCGTGACGTAGATTACGCGTTAGTCTACTGCCTATGGTTGATTGCCTTTCCTTCATAGGAAGAAATAAACAAAAAAAAGTCTATCAAAACTATTTGAAAGAAACACTGAAACACCAACAAGCTCAATGTTTATCTACGGACAATTTAAGTCACTGGCCGCCATATTGCTAAAAGACGCGTTTTTACGGTTTTTGAATATTGCATTTTCTTTTTCGTTTATCTAAAATAAAAACAGAAAAGTAATTTTTAGGGCTTCTTATAAACAAATTAATACCCTAAGATAGTTTGCAGATTTTTGTCAAATAGCCTATTACACGTACCGGCATTTACATGTATTAATATTACATCCATTGGGCGTAGGACGGGACTATTATTGCAATATTCAGGTTAATATTTAAAATTAACAACGTATGAACGCAACCGTACCGTCAAGTACGCGTTTGGCGGGAAACAATACAAAAAATGGCGCGTGCCCGCGCTTTTGTAGCTCTCACAAAATATGAGTCAGTAAATGTTTTTCTTTTAACGCACTAGAATGTAGGCATTTCTTGCATAAGGTCTATCGGATGACTTGTATGTAACATCACACACAACACACATTGTATGCTTGCCTCGGTGGCGCAGTGACATGAGATATGTTTTTTCTTTTAAATAATTTTAACAAAGTATAAAAGCGCACATAGGCATTTGGGTAACCTTTATCCCAATAAAAATAATTAAAGAATGTTTTTTTGTGACCCGACCGCTTGTCAGGCTCGCCAATTTTTGACCTTAATACGATGAAATAAGGTCAAAAGTATCCTACCGGGATCTTCGTCAGATTTACGTCAGTTTACGTGAAATTAGGCGACGACGGGTACTTACAGTCTATTCAATATGTGAAGGTTAATAGGACAGTCCAAACGTTTCGTATCATGAATCCATCTTTCTAAAAATATAATTGTAAAAAAATCAACTTTCTGGTGTTTCTTCCAAAATAACAAGTTTTAAACATTCTCAAAATTTGTAAAAAATATTTTATGAATTGCATAATGCGCTAATCGGAATTTTTACTCGTAGGGATTGACACAAACAATCGTAATAAATCAGTAATCGGTATGGCGACCATCTTACCATCGAATCACGATTATTGTCTCGTGCAAAATATATCCGCATAGATTGTATTAGGGACCAAGAACTAGTAATTTCTTTTGAATACGAAGGTAATTCGGACATGTCAAGCGAGTGTTACTATTTTTCAGATGAATAAAATGCATATTATTTAAATAAAGGTGATTTATTGCGTGTGTACCACTTACAATATTAACATATTGTAATTCATATCCAGATAGTCCAAATTCATAGATAAAATGTTGATTAAAATTAAAATTCAAAAAAAAAAAAACGATTGGATGTCTGAAGAAAATATTCTCGATTATTAAAAATATCGATTAGGTTTAAAAGGAGCGTCTCACTTTTAATATCAAAATAGAACTGTCACCTTCACATACTGAAAGGACTATAATTGGGACTGTCAAATCGGTGTCGTTTTCTGACACACGTGATCCGCTTACTCGTCAGATTTATATCGTTTTTGTATCATTATCTCAGTGATTATTATCTTTGATTGAGTGCATGTGTTGTGTATGTCGGTAAAGGTTTGTTTGTAAGTAGTAAATACTAACTTTCTGTTATAAATTATATTTATTTACTGTATACATAACCTTAAATTCCCTTGAGTGTCATACAGCGACGAAAATGAATATTCCGCCTAAGCCCCCGGACCCTCCAGATGATGGTCTATCCCCATTGGTGTTTTCCAATGAAAATGGACTACATTTTGGAACCCCGGTCGAGACATCCTCCATATCATTTTCTGCTTCCTCCAGTAGGAAACAGAAACGCCATGTGGAGAACTTAGACAGAACTGTAAATTCGGAGAAACGGACGCGAAATAATGATGATGTAGAAACATCTGCATCCCAACAATCTATTTACACCCACCCAAGTTTCTCCCAATCATACACTTATTCTGAACAGGACTCTGGACCGTTTATAGTTCATGTTTCGAGAGTAGAAGCTGACCCTGCCGCGGGTACCACTCTGAAGGCACTTAAATTTGGGCAATTTCTACATAACCATAATATAAAGGGCATTGCGAAAGAGGGTATAATAAATGTTGGACGGAATAGGGTATCTGTTCAATTTACATCTGCAAATGATGCAAACAGATTTGTTAAAGCTCAATGTTTACCAGACAATAAATACAAAGCGTTCATCCCAGCGTACAACATAACTCGTATGGGCCTAATCCGCGAAATCCCAGTAGACTGGTCGATGGACCAACTTGTAGATTCACTAGAACTTCCGGAAAATTGTGGCATTGTGCTAAAAGCAAGACGTTTGAATAAAAAGGTTACTGCTAATGGAAACACTACATGGAAACCCACTCATACCGTTGTCCTCACTTTTGCAGGACAAAGGTTGCCAGAAAAGGTATATGCCTACCATGCCTCTCTTCGTGTAGAGACCTACCAGCTACCTACCATACAGTGCTACAATTGTTGCCGTTTTGGACATGTAAAGAATCAGTGCAGGTCTCAACCGAGATGCTATCGCTGTGCCCAAAACCACCTTGGAGACTCATGTGAAGTGTTGGAAGTTGCCTCTACGTGCCTTCATTGTTCCGGAAATCACTTTGCCACCAGCAAAGGTTGTCCGGAGCAATCAAGACAGCGAGGAATAAAAATCATTATGTCCCAAGAAAGCATATCATACCTAGAAGCCTCTGCTAAAGTACCCAATGTCAGACGACCATATAATGAAGTGGCTAAGGCCTCCACCCCTTCCCTCTCACAGATATCCCTTCCTCGTTCCCCACATGTCCCCTCCATGTCTCAGTCCTACAGAAAGACCATAACTACCAGCCCTCGTCCCAGAATGCCCCCTTCTAGTAGAGGTTATGACAAACATGCCCATCAGGCAATAGTAGCTACTCCATCTTCTGCACTGCCTAACGGCTGTGCGCTGCAAGAACCCTCCCCCTTTGCCGAGGATAGGTTGATAGAAACAACCGTTGCGTTGCTGACTATCATACTATCCAAATTTAACGATGCTCTACCGTCCAACGTTGCTTCTCAACTTGCTACTCTATTTAAAAGCATGCCAGTGGACATAATGCATGGCAACAAAACACACTCATCCAATGAGTCCGACGACGGACTCTTGCCAGTTCCTTCAATGGAATTGTAAGAGTATCCGTCGCAAAAAAAATGAAATAATTTATCTTTTTAACAAGTTCTCCGTGGCGGTCGCTGCCATCTCTGAGACATGGTTAGTGCCCGATTCCCTCTTTAGGGTGTCTGGCTATGCATGCCTTAGGGATGACAGGGACGACGGCTACGGAGGCTGTTGTTTATTAATAAAAAGAAATATAGTTTATTCACAAATTTCAATCCCCGCTCACAGCCCATCACTCAACGTGGTGGCTGCGAGAATATTTAACATTTCTTTTATATCTATCTATATTCCCCACCCTTCCCCTTCACTTATTCCTGACCTCCTCAATATCTTTTCTTCTGTTCCTTCTCCAATCTTTATTCTTGGAGACTTTAATGGCCACCACACAGCGTGGGGTTCCCGCTCATGCGACTCATTCTCAACGCAACTGTTGGATCTTTTCGAAGACCTCAACCTTTGCGTTTTGAATGATGGTTCTCCAACTCGTTTAGTTTCACCTTCACAAGACCCACGCTCTGCGGTGGACTTATCTGTCTGTTCTACACCTCTCTCCTCCCTCTGCTCCTGGAAAGTCTTACCCCAATCCCACGGCAGTGATCATTACCCTATTATTATATCCCGACCCCTATCTGTTATCCCAGCTGTCTCTCCACCCCCCTTACTGAAGTATAAAGTAAAATATGCTGACTGGTCCAAATTTAGTTCAGAAATTAGAATACATTTGGATGGAGTACTCGACAATCCTCCTTCTACTGTTGAAAATAAGCTGGCCGTATTCATGGAGGCATTATCGTCTGCTGCGGAAGCAAGCATCCCTTTGAAGAGACCGAACCGCAAGAAATTAGCCCCTCCGCCGTGGTGGGACTCAGAATGCACGGAGGCGGTTACTCGTCGAAGGGATGCTGAAGCAGAGTATAAGCGCTCCATGACTATGGACAATTATGTTCAATATAAAAAGATAGCTGCGCGTACTCGTAGAATCCTCTCTAAAAAAAAGAAGAATGGCTGGGTGAACTTTTGCGAATCTCTTTCCCCTAGATCCCCTATATCAGGCGTTTGGAAGAACATTCGAAGGTTCCGTGGTTCCCTGATTGGAGCTTCACCATCCTCAAATGACCCATCAACCTGGTTGAATGAGTTTGCAAGTAAATTATCACCCCCTTTTGCCCCCACGGAAAACAGTATCCCAGCCTGCTACCCCTCTCTCAATAGTAGTGATAGGTTCGACCAGCCATTCTCCTTAGCAGAACTAAACTGTGCTCTTCGCGGCCTAAGGGACTCTAGCCCCGGAGAAGACGGCATTCCCTATTCATTCCTCTCCCACCTGGGTTCAACCGGGGAACAATACTTTTTAGACCTACTGAACGCAATTTTTATAACAGGCAATATCCCTTCCTCATGGAAGTCTCAAATCGTTGTTCCCTTGTTGAAACCAGGTAAAGACCCAACCAACGCTTCCTCCTACCGCCCCATTGCCCTATCCTCTACCTCTCCAAAATCCTTGAGCATATGATTAAGAACCGTCTCGAGTGGATCATAGAGAGTAGAAATATTATTCCCAATAGCCAATTTGGATTCCGGAAATCTAGAGGTACTACAGATAGCCTAGCCGTTCTTACAACGGACATCAGAATCGCCTTGTCGAAAGAGGAGTACCTAGTGGGTGTGTTTTTGGACATTGCGTCTGCCTATGATAACGTGCAACTTCCGGTGCTCAGACAGAAGATGCTTCGCATGAGTCTTCCAGTGAGGTTAGTACATTGTGCAACGAACTTGCTTATGGGTAGAACAATCAAAATTAGGTCGTTTGATCACTCACTCCCCCCCCAGAAGTCTCTGGCAGGGATTACCTCAAGGTTCCGTTCTGAGTCCTATTCTGTACAACATTTATACATACGATCTTGAGCAATGCGTCTCTTGCTTTTCTAATATTTTGCAATACGCAGACGATTTGTGCCTTTATGTATCGGATAAATCAATTGTCAATATTAATCGCCGCTTAAATTCTGCACTCTCTTACCTAAACGATTGGCTTCTAAATCATAATCTATCCCTATCAATCCCTAAAAGTAACGCCATAGTATTCACTAGAAAGAGATCTATCCCGCTCATTGACATTCACTGTGATGGTCAACCAATCCCTCTTACTGACCAAGTTAAATTCCTCGGCGTCATCCTTGACACGAGAATGTCCGGTGTCCCCCATTTCAATTATGTGGCTCAAAAATGCGAAAAAGGAATCAACATCCTAAGGTCCCTCTCAGGTGTCTGGTGGGGGTCTCATCCTTACAGCCAAAAACTGCTTTATAATGCTGTAGTCCGAAGCCACCTGGACTATGCTTCTTTTCTTCTTGAACCCTGTAACAAAGAAGCATTAAACAGGTTAGAAAAACTCCAAATGAAAGCATTAAGAATCGTCCTTGGAGCAATGAAGTCCTCCCCAAAAATTGCCTTGCAGGTGGAGGCTATGGACCCCCCACTAGATCTCCGCCGTCAATACCTCTCGGATAGGTTTATATTTAAAACCAACCAATCTAGTGATCATCCCCTCATTTCCCGTCTACAAAACTTATCCGAGCTGATCTCTCAACCTTCTTGCAAATATTGGGCCCATAAAAACCCTCCTCTAACAATTACTAGTTACAGAAAACTTCCATCCTTGTCTTACCCAATGGTACAGTTTCCCATAAACCCCCTCTTTCAAATACCCTATGATGCCCTAATCTTTCAACCCCAAGTTGTCCTGGACTTTGGAATTCCCAAAAACGACCCAATGGCCGACTACAAATTCAACATGTATTTGAACAAAGATTGGCAAGATTGGTTGCCAATTTATACTGATGCCTCAAAATCACCGACAGAGGACACTGTAGGAAGCGCGGTATGGATTCCAAAGTTCCAGGTCATGCTAAATTTTAAATCTCCAAAAGAATGTTCAGTATTTACAGGGGAGTCTATTGCTATATTAGAGGCCCTATCGTATGTGCTTTCGCATAAATTAAATAAAACTGTAATACTCTCAGACTCCAAAAGTTGTTTACATGCAATTTTGGGTAATTTATTTAGGAAAAAAGGAATCTCACCTGTAATTCTTTCTATTAAAAATGTTATATTCCAATGCCATCTTGAAAACGTAGAAGTAGCTTTAATATGGATTCCAGGTCACAGTGGTATTCGCGGCAACGAGCAGGTAGACGTTTGGGCCAGAGAGGCCATACAGCTTGGCACCGCTCGAGAGCAAAATTTTGCCCACGACATCTTACCACACGCAGCAAAGTCACTGAGAGATGATTGGCAAAACCGGTACAGCGAACTGTCTAAACTCAAAGGTCGTCACTACGCAGGGGTTCAACCTTTGATTCCCCGGAGACCATGGTTTTTCAAACGGAAAACCGTGTGCAAGCTTGCTGTCTCCACTATTTGTCGCCTACGTTTGGGACATGCTTGCACTCCAGTCTTTTTAAATAAAATCCGTGTTAAGGACTCATCACTGTGCGAATGTGGTTTAGATGAAGGTACGACAGATCACATTTTTTTCAACTGTCAAAATCATCCTTTCTCGCTGTATGACATTCTCCCCCCTAGAATCCCCCGCCCTATTAACTTTTCTTTTCTTCTATCTTTATCCTTCTCCTCTGTCATAAAATATTTATGTAGATATATTATAAAATATAATATCAAACTATAACCGAATCTCCCTCATAATGTTGTGCTGTATATGTGTTTGTTTGTTTGTATACGTTTTATTATTTTGTTTTAGGTGGTGTAACCCTCAATTAAAAAATAAAAATCAGAATGAGTAAAATATCATTACACCGGTCAATTTCTCAATAATTATAACGTGTCTCTTTAATCGCTCGACATTGGCAGAGTTATATAAGTGTTCGCCGTGGGCAACACAGTAGCAGCCATAATTAAAAAAAAAAAAAAAAAAAAAAAGACTATAATTGATTCTACTTACACACACACATCACGTTCAAGGAGGTGGTCTTATTATAACTTCGTGATTACATTAGAATTTTACAGCGAATATAGAGTCCGATCGTGTACCTACATCTATGAACTGAGGTACCCACATATTTTACTGGCAGGCTAATCTATCCCCAAAAATATTTTATAAAAATTACTCACAAGGATTTGCACAGCAGCAGAATTCTAGAGTCACCTTGGAAACAGCCCGCATTTTGTTAAAATATAAAACTTTTGCTTGTCTCTCTCATGTTTTGAAAAATGTTCACAAATTCAAAATTTACGATGACATGGTGGTCTGGTCATGCAATAGACAACGTTCCAATTTTGAAATTAGATTTGTTTTTTACGCTGGATTATCTTTTCTTGTTAATTGGAATTTAAATAAAGAGGTCTTCAATGTAGGTTTTATTTCTTTTAAAGTCAGATTTGAAGAAAGAAAGAAAGAAAATATTTATTATTATAGACATCACAACACAGAACATATAGCAATTGTAAACAGAACACAATTTGGCACAAACAAAACATAAAACAATTAAAAATACATAAAAATAAAACAAAAGGAAAAAAAAAACAAAACTATATTCAATTATGTCCAGACAGTGCCAAATGAATATTATGATGTGTTATGACGTCTAGTATAAAAGGCCCTCACTCAGCTTATGTCACAGCCCAGACAAAGGCCATGACGCTGGTTTTCAGTGACACCAGCTGAATGAGTGCCACGGACGCTTGTCTAGTTTATTTTGTGTACCTAACGTGTATGTGTAATGTGGGTACATATATCTACTAAGAATAAAAATATCCTAACTAGAGTTTGCGTCATCAAACAAGAGCCGTAAAAAGCGCGCTTTAGTCGCCATCAACATTCAAATTTGAGCTTACTATAGAGAATGCTCTGAGGAATTGTTCGGACTGATTCCGGCCGCTTCATTTCGCTTTCGTTCCACTCGATAATAGTTCCATCGATCGACATTATCTAGATGTCGAATATCAAAACAACTGCGATCACCAAAAGATGTCATACCTTTTCGTCGTTTACAAAATCGATTGTAGCTGCGGTAGTTCTTATATTACACAAACGAAGCGGTCAGTTGCAGAACGTGTCAAGGAACATATCGCAGCTGTTAAAAATCGACAAGCGAATAAATCGGCAATAGCAGAACATATACTGGAAATGGGAGTTAATCATTGGATGGAACTACATGACCCGAAAATCCTCTCCACCGATCGTCCTTATCATACCAGGATAGTACGTGAAGCGATTGAGATCAAGAAGTATAAGACTTTCAATCGGGAGGATGGATTTAAAATATCATCGTCATGGAATCCAGTAATTAACAAGTGTAAACCCCGTGCTAGGCCGTTACTAACGCAAACAAACACCGTTACTGTTAGTGTAGTGTGTCGGAGTAGCTTCACTGACAATTCATCTAGTGGCGAATTAATATCAAAAAATGTGAGGGTGTCCGAAGATTCACAGCCCGGCCCCAGCAGACGACGCCGTGCTCCGCCAGTCCGCTCGAGACCACGGGTGCTGTAACGTAGCCGAAACGTCGAGCCAAATATGTGAGTACACAATGTTGTTTCACATAATAAATATCGTGTTCATCCCCGTATTGATACATTATAATTATCTAGATGGTTGGCAGTCTTCAAATGTGCGTTTCTCAAGAAACTTTGCCTCGTACGACAAAACGAATGGAATGAACTATCGACTGCGGTATTTCCGGACAGATAGACCTGCAAACCTTCAAGAAAAGAGCGTATTCCTTTTTAAAAGGTCAGCAGAGCATTTGTGACTCCTCTGGTGTTGCAGGTGTCCATGGGCGGCGGTAATCGCTTACCATTAGGTGATCCGTCTGCTCGTCTTCCACCTATTACATAAAACAAAACAAGGAATCTAGTATAAGGAGTAGGCGGCGTCAGTAGACGACACGATATTATGCTGAGTAGTAGAGAACGCCTTTTTCACTGACACTATGTTTAAGTCTTTTTTATATAAATATTTCTATGTTTTTGTCAGGAAATAAATTATTTTCTATTTTCTATTTCCCTGGTCCCTAAGTCGTACCTGGACGGCTAGGTACGACTTAGGGACCAGGGAAATAGAAAATCAAGAGAAGAGCGTACTCCTTTTTAAAAAGGCCGGCAACACACTAGCGATCTCTCTGTTTTCGCGGATGTTCACGGGCGGCGATTTTACTTTTCATCAGGTTACCCGCTTTGTTTGTGATAGGTGGCAGACGAGCAGACGGATCGCCTGATGGTAAGCGATTGCCGCCGCCCATAGACACTCGCGAACTCGCGACACAGTGCAGTCACAAGTGACTGCACTGCCGTGTGAGTGAGGTTACGCGAGGCCCAATGGGGTGAAGGGGAAAAGGTTGGCAGCACACTTGTGACTTCACTGGTGTTGCGGGTGTCCATGGGCGGCGGAATTGCTTACCATCAGGTGATCCGTCCGCTCGTCTGTCACCTCTCATATAAAAAAAAAGTGCGCTGCCAACCTTAGAACAACTTCCCCTTCCCCCGGAAGAGGAAAGTTTTTCCTTGCTCGTTTGTGGCCTCTAGCATAAAAAATACAAACATTCCATCGCAGACAAGTTGTTTACGTGAAGTATGGATCAGATAGCGAGTTCATAAAATATTAGTGCCTTTTCAGCCTAATGACGCGACGCTTTATGTAAAATAACGGGCAAAGGGTTAATACGCGCCACGTGTCCGTTCTCACGGAGGGTGTAAGCTGACTACTTCAATCGTGTTGCTAAAAATAATGGTAATTTCTGCAGACAATGAAAAGGGTATACGTAAATTAGAGAGAGCGACCTGGCGGAGTCCCCCGTAGCAATGATGAGCCGCCGGATATCGCTTCGTAGCATAGATAAGCCGCCGTGGATCACTTCTTAGCAAATGATAAGCCGGCGAGGATCACTTCTTAGCAAATGATAAGCCGCCGAGGATCACTTCGTAGTAAATGATAAGCCGCTGACGGGTTTTCTCGGTAGCAATGATGAGCCACCGGGGATCACTTCGTAGCAAATGATAAGCCGCCGAGGATCACTTCGTAGCAAATGATAAGCCGTTGGGGATCACTTTGTAGCAAATGATAAGCCGCTGCGGATCACTACGTAGCAAATGATAAGCCGCCGTGGATCACTTCTTAGCAAATGATAAGCCGCCGTGGATCACTTCTTAGCAAATGATAAGCCGCCGGGGATCACTTCTTAGCAAGTGATAAGCTGCCGGGGATCACTTCGTAGCAAATGATAAGCCGCTGGGGATCACTTCGTAACAAATGATGAGCAGCTGGCTGACTCCCCCCGTAGTAATGATGAACCAATACCCCGTAGCAATAATGAGCCACCGGGGATCACTTCGAAGCATATGATAAGCCGCTGGTGGACTTTCCCCGTAGCAATGATGTGCCGCTGGCGGACTCCCCTCGTAGCAATAATGAGCCGCTGGAGATTACTACGTAGCAAATGATGAGCTCTCTGAATACGAGTACAAGCTCTCTAAATAAATCGGTGGCGTTATACTTATCACTGCTCAACAGTTATTAGTTGGCAATTTGGACCGAAAACCGAGAACAAGGTGGGTGTGGAGAGGTTTGCTAACCTCGAAATTTTGTTGTTGGCTTTTTTAACCCCCGACGAAAAATCGACGGGTGTTATAAGTTTGACGTGTTTGTGTGTGTGTGTGTGTGTGTCTGTCCGTGGCATTGTAGCTCCCGAACGGATGAATCGATTTTGATTTTGTAATTTTTATGTTTGAAAGGTGAATTGATCGGGAGTGTTCTTAGCTATGTTAAATGGAAATTGATCCAAGATGGCCGCCGCCACATAATGTTGGATTAACATATTGTAAAAACACCGCTCGATATAAGTAGGTAAATAGGTAGGTAATTAAATAAAAGCGTTTGAGTAGTTAAGTGTATTACACACTATAAAAAATTCTAATCCAAGATGGCCACCCTTATAAAATGGCGAAATAATTAATTATACATAATATATTCTACAGGGGATTGCCTATTGAAAGCGGGAACTGATTTGTACTTATATAAAATATTAATTAGAGAGTTTCTTTAAAATAAAAAAATAATTAAAAATTTAAAAACCCCCGACAAATATTAGAAAAGTCCATAAATAAATTGAAACTTATTACATATTAACGTACCTAACGTTTTGTTAAAGCACTACATTTTATAGTAAGGAAAGGAGCGGTCCCCTGACGCGCTAATATTTAGGCAATTATTTTTTTAAAGTGATAGGAAGCTTAGCAAACAAGGGGTAGCTGATGACACGTTAAGAAGAAGTAGGTGGCAGACGAGTAGAGAGACTGCTGATTGTAAGCGATTGCCCATGTACAGTCAGAGAATAACTTTTACTGCACACCAGCAATACTCGTGGAATCATCCGACCTTTAAACTCCCCTTTTTTTTTAGATTGGGCATCTGGTACCAACACACCAGGCATCTTTTTAAATCACCAGGCATCTTTCTAATTCGTGAAATTCCTATCAGTACGTTTGAATGTCAATAATCGTTTATCTAACCATTGATCACTAATTTTACCTACAGTGCAGGGGGTGCGGTGCTCCGGGCGCCGGGAGTTGAGGGCGCCGAGAGCCCCTCGCTACACATAGAGCCTCCCCTGTAACGCTCCACAAGGAGCGGGCTCGAGTACTGATCGTTCTCCTCATCTTATAGCATGTGATTCCCATTTGCGTCTAAAGCTGTCGCTTTAAAGCGTACCCTGGACCATGATATAGGATTCAGGATGTCTGATAATTACAATGAAGTGACTGCCTACTGCGAATGAATATGTGAAGTATTCCGTTTGGTTTGCGCATTTTGAAACAAGAGGGCGCCAGGTTATTGATTGCGCGCGGGTGCTTCTTGGGCTAGAGCCGCCCCTGATCGCTGAGGACGGTAAGAATATACGCCATCAGGTCTAGTTACCCCCTCCGCAGTGCAAAATTAACACTTGTATCCCAGACATAAGGACGGTCCAAAGTCGTATGTACAGCCACACATCAAAGTTAAATTTCTTCAGTCGATTCTCACCTTAATGTCAAACACGTTCGGTTCAATATCAATTGAGGAATTGTGACAGATTGTAGTACCCTGATTTGTGGCTTTGTACCTATGTGCTAGTAATTGATCAATTATCCTTGGTAGAAAGTAGGTAAATTATTATATTTTCAGCTCCATGCTGTTATTGTCCGGTTACCGCTCATGACGGCGCAGTGACGCGCGGCACTGTAAGCGGCAATTATAACGCGCCGCCATGTTTGTTCAGCGGGTGCTTTATGGGTGACACATTAAGTTTCAGAAAATAATTAAATTAAATAGTTAAATTTCCACACCGACGATAACAAAATTAGCCTGTACCGATATCCTCTTTATAATATGTTAGATGATGATATCCGAGGACGTCTCCCAACTCGCCCAGACTCGAGACAATTTCGAAAAGTTTGGCCTGGAGTCAAAGTCAAATGATTTTGGTCTATGTAGGTTTCCACTCGCTCAATACACCGGTCCATTTGTCGTGCTTTGGAGGACACAAAGCCAAGCAAGTGGTAGCGCTAAATGCGTTCAATAAACTAAATCTGATTAGACAAGATTGTACCTATAAAAATGGTCATAATTCGGGCAATCTCAATGGTACAGT
>JADPWL010003247.1:0-40001 GCA_019059595.1 Marasmia exigua
ACATAGATAGGTAAGTTAGTATAGTTTAGATTTAAATAATGTAATATCTAAGAGGCGACTGTGTATGATTATGAGTATTTGTAAGTATGTGTTTGTTTGTATCTGCGTGTGTGTGTATATGTGTGTGTGTGTGTGTGTGTGTTTGTATGTGCGCGCGTGCGTGTGATATGTGTTAAGCCTAAATATTGAAAGTAAGCCGCTCATTAGTAAAATTTTTGGGGTAAGGGAAAAAATGGGCCTTAATCCGAAAAAACCATTTCGAGGCATATTGTATTTCATAACATATTTTAATATTTTTAAAATTTAAAACCACTGGATCAAGGATATTTTCAATAAAATAGCGTTGACTTTCATTTGCAGCTCAGTGCGAGCGAGATGCATCGGCATAGGTACCTACGCAAACGGCTCGCAGCGCGTGGTCGTGTAGACAATAAGTATTAGAAGTAGTTATGTTATACTTTATTATTTTTATTTAGTTAAATAAGCGACACTCATGTGTAACCGTGTCAAGGACAAACCGGCAAGGTTTTTATGATACACTTAATTTACATAATGTTATTATAATTATTATCAATAAATAAAAAAAAAATAAAAAAATTGACCCTAGATACGCTAGCTATTCAGGCAGGTTGTATTCAGAAGATAACATTTAGGTGACAACAATGTCTCGGTGACTTATTCGCCCGGATCAAGTAACAGATGGCGCTAGTTTGACGTTTATTTGCAAGGTGACACCAAAAATAATACAGTGGGCTGTCTTTATATTGTTTCACCGTAATCTTATCATATAGTGATTTAAAATTTCCCCAAAGGCATTTTAGAAATATGTTATTTTTTTTTACGATATATTTCCCGTAAATTGGGGGAAATGATATATGGGAACACTAAGCGTATTTATGACGTCACAAATACGCTTCGAATTCAAAATGTTTGAAAATTTATTAAAAAATAACGACCTGCCTATTTTTCAAAAATATTAAAACCATACAAACCAAAAATATGTTCCCATAGACCATTGGCTGCAGTTTCACGCTTAGGTTAAATCTAAGGTTTCACGGTACTACGAGTCCTCTTCAGGGATACTAGCCTATTGTTCCGTAATCGTGACGATACGTTATGTTTGTGGAGTCCTTCAGGTCGGCCCGTGGTAGGGGATGGCGCGGCCGGCGCAGGGGTCGCGCATCACGATTAACCAGGTGCCACTTCGCACGTGGGTACCTCGCGTCTGCCACGGTAGCCATGTTTTCTCTGTAGAAACTATTTTATGGGACTAAAAACTGTTTTTATGGGTACTTGAAACAGATAAATAAAATCAACTTTCGCCCCTCCCAGCTACATTCCAAAATAACGGTCCGAATCCAATTTTCAATCCAAGATGGCGGCGTGGCCATTTTCTGACTGTTTTTTCAACTTTTTTCCCCTTACACATATTTCACTGTTCCAAGCGGGTCGTCAAATTTTATTAACCAAATATTACTTACCATAGTTATGCATACCAGGTGATGGGTAGGGCACACTAGCGACGCCAATCGATTTTAATTTTTAGCTACAAAACCGGTTCTTTTTTAAACAATATCGGGGTTACAACCTCTCGGCAAACGTGGGTCCGTTTTTGTACGCGAAAAATTGATTCACGCCAAAAGTGGCCGGATTTGGCGTAAATATTTTTTTCGCGTACGCGTTGGTCCCAACATTTGTGCATGGTTATTTAATAAATAGTATAAGTGTTTGCCTAGAGGTTGTAACTCCGAAACTGTTTAAAATAGATTCGGTTTAGTAGCTAAAAATTTAAATCGATTGGCGTCGCTAGTGTGCCCTACCCATCACCTTAAAGTGCTAATACATGTTCTGGCGTGCTACGATATATATGGCGCTACGAATGCTACGATATCTATCGTGCTACGATATGTCCCGTGCTAAGTGTTATAGAGTGCTACGATATGTCCCGTGCTACCTGTTATAGAGTGCTACGATATCCAGTAGACCGGGCAAAAACGTAAATTATGCTTCATAAGATTGGAATATTTCATCTGGAACAGTGCAATGTTGCAGAACGGTGAAACGCATCATTTGAATCATTTAGATTAATTTAGAACATCAACTCTCTTAATAGATCCGTCCGATCCGATCTTTTTTTTATGTAATAGGAAGGAAGACGAACAGACGGATCACCTGATGGTAAGCAATTGCCGCCGCCCATGGACACCCGCGATACCAGTGGAGTCACAAGTGCGCTGCCAACCTTTAAGCCCCCCCCCCTCCCCCCTATCCCCCGGATTGGGCCTCCGGTACCCTCACTCACGCAGCGAAACACAGCACAGTGCTGCTACACGCCGGTTTTCTGTGAGGCCGTGGTATCACTCCGGTCGAGCCGGCACTTTCATGCCGAAGCTTGGCTCTTCCTCGGTTAAATCCATCCACCCATCAGGTGATCCGTCGGCTCGTCTGCCACCTATATAATAATAAAAAAATATGTCCTTTTGATTTGGTCTCATCATGGTCACCGTACAGCAGGTGCACGGAGGTGACATCCGCCGCGCTGATTGCTGCGTACGCGCACCGAGGGTCAGAAAGGATTGATGGGGTCGTAGAGAAACGGACAAGTGTTTGCGATGGTCAAATTTGTTTGCATCCATATCACTTAACGTCCTGTTAGTCTAGTGGTTTAAGAACTGCCGTGATCTGGGGTCCTGATAACTATTTGGGCTATGGTGTAGAAAAATAGCAAGCTGTCAGATTTTTAAAAATATTTCAACATTTTGTTTTTTTTTTTTGTATCACCTGATGGTAAGCGATTACCGCTGCCCATGGACGCCTGCAAAACCACCAGTGGTGTCACAAATGCGCTGCTTACCTTTTAACCCCCCTTCCCCTGGATTAGGCCTCCGGTACCCTCACTCACGCAGCGAAACACAGCGCATGCACTGCTTCGCGCCCGTTTTCTGTGAGGACGTGGTATTACTCCGGTCGAGCCGGCCCATTCATGCCGAAGCGTGGCTCTCCCACTGAAAAATCTTTCTTTCAAACACATTAAACAATAGTCTTTTAATTTAAAAAGTCAAATAACTTTTATTCTTTAAAAATTTTATTGTTAATTATTAATAAAGTCAATTCAATTGGTTTTATTTGATGTGGGTCTCTCGGCGACACTATCATCGCGAATATATTCATTCACGAGAGTCTATGGTCGGATCCGTACGAAAGTGTCCATCAGGGTATATGACTAAGCTCAAGATTTTACAAAATATAAATATTTTATCAAAATATATGTCAATATGTGCCAATGGCAAAAATTCTCAATTAAAAATATTACGTCTAGCCGGTTTTATGGTCATTCAAAGATTCATGGGCAAGTCCATTTTAAAAGTATGAAATTATTAAAAAATAATTATACCATTGAATTATCGATACAATTTGCACCAACTATTATAATAGAACCATTGACATAAACGAAACATTTGATATAGCTACCATACAAAATTCAAATGAAATGCATACAAAATACTGTCGTGTGACGTCACATCTTAGTAGCCATTTGTATGGAGCGTTTTGGGTTTGCCCAAAACAATGTGATTTTAAAGTTGTGATATCTCAGGTAGTTTAAATGAGAATCAAGTGATTCTTTCAACGATGTTTCTATCATTGAGAGGTCTTTTGATTGCAAAAATAAAAAAAAAATAGTCGTATACCATATTGATTGACTGTCGGCTCGATCGAACGATCGTACGTGGTAACTTGAAATTAGACCCCCTGGGTTCGATTTCGAGCGAATAGTATGTTTCAAATTTTTCGAACATATGGTTTGTGATCGCCAATCCGCATTAGGCAAGCGTGGTGTTTAAGCCTAATCCCATCATAGTAGCGATGTCTTGATTTCTATAATGGAGGCCTTTGCCCTGCAGTGGGATAGTATACAGGCTGATACTTAACTTACCTTACTTATCACTTATAGGGTGAATCAGTTATTAACATCCTCCAACTGATTTCGGATAAGGCGGCCAATCTCAACGATTAGCCACTTACCCAATATATATTATAGTGCTCAAGTGTGTGCGCAAACACAAGTGCACTCTCTATTCCATGCCCTCATATTCTGATGGGACACCAGTGTGACACGACCGGAGAGGAATCGGGCGCAGGACCAATGGTTTAACGTGCATTCCGAGGCACGTGGGTACAATACCGCCAACTTCCAGACTCCGGGCTCACACTGAGAATTTCTTAAGGTGACGGGTAGCGACGCCAATCGATTTTAATTTTTAGCTACTAAACCGGATCTATTTTAAACAATTTCGGGGTTACAACCTCTCGGCAAACACTTATACTATTTATTAATTAACCATGTACAAATGTTGGGTCCGTTTTTGTACGCGAAAAATTGATTACCGCCAAAAGCAGCCACTTTTAGCGAATCCATTTTTCGCGTACAAATGTTGGATCCGCATTTATGCATGGTTATTTAATATATAGTATAAGTGTTTGCCCAGAGGTTGTAGCCCCAAAATTGTTTAAAATAGATCCGGTTTAGTAGCTAAAAATTAAAAACGATTGGCATCGCTAGTGTGCTCTACCCGACACCTTAACAGAAAAACTCAGGTACAAATTTTGGCCCGACCCGGTATCGAACCCGGAACCCCAAGCGCAGCCGTCGCTTTAAAGTGCGACGCACTATCCACCATCCAAGATCCCCTTACTTTGAATGTATGCTATCTGCATAGAATAATGCTATCTGTCTTTTAACGGCCGAAAATCAATTTATTAGGTCTATTGATTATGAAGGCGCCAAATAACGCCACTTGTTAGGTACTTTTAGTTCCGATCATAAATTCTTCCAGAAAATCCCATCCTCGTCGCCACTGATAAATACGGGAATAGGGACTCGATAATTAAAGACGGCTTCGCACGTATATCATTTTTATTGACAAACACTTGAAAACCGACCATCATTCATATGCCCATAGACAGCGCCATAGAGCATACCCAACAGTTAATTATGTAGTTTGTTTATAATGTAAGTTATGCTAGATAAACGATTCTAACTTTAAAGGTATTTATGTCACGAAATGACTTGTCATCAAAATTATTAAAATAATAGAATAGAATAGAAAAATGTTTATTTGGCACCAAAAATACAGATAACAAAATATAGATCTATACATTACTTATTAATGTAATCCTAATCTAGGTACAGTATATATATCTAAATTCTAAGTGGCGCCAAAAAGGTCCCCGCTCAGCTATTTGTCGAGACACAGAGCCTCGACGCTGATATTCTGCGGATACCTAACAAAATACATATTTGACATACAAGTTACTTACAACAGAAACAGAGATCGCTTCAGAATGCACCATACATCATGTTTAGATATAATACTCTTACAAATTTAATATTATATAATCATCACGTTCACTCGTAGGTATTTGTATTATTTACATTCACGCTAGATTAGGTAGGTATGTAAAGTCGAGATTTAGTGTAAGAATGAGTTATTTGTTATGAGTTACATGTTTGTTTGTATTGGTCTGGGTGTTTGCTATGTATTATAAGTATGTATTTACAAAAGAAAAGTATTATATGAATATATTTGTAATCCCACTGTTGATTCTGATATCCGTAACACAGGTGCTTGAGCTACCTATCTCGGAGTCAGATCAATGTATGTGATGTTGTGAAAATATTTATTTATTTATTTTAATGTAGCTATGTTTTGTTTTATTGCTAAAATTAATTTGTTAATTTAAGTCCTTTTTTCTCTTCGTTTCTGCCTAAGATACAGGAAATTCCTAGTTTAGGCAGTAAACTTAAAATTGTTAGCTTAGTTTAAGTAGATTATAAGTATTTTATGTTCTAAAGATTTTTCAATAATATTTTATTGTGTACTGTTTTTATAATTCAATTATATATCTGAGTGACACTGGAACCGTGTAAAAGTGTAATTGATTTATGTATACAGGGTGTATCTGTGAACATTTACATCCCTTCAACCACGTGTTCTACTAACCATTCTGAACAACATTTGTTCTATGACTTTTGGCAATCCGCATAAAAAAAAATTACTTTTCATACAAAGTTGGGCACGTGACTCGGCCATTTTGTATGGGGAGTCGAAAAAAATTCCGTCGAATTTCGAAAAGTCATTGAACAAATGTTGTTCAGAAATGTTGGTAGAACACGTGGTCAAGAGTAATTTTTTTTAAGTGATAGGTGGCAGACGAGCCGACGGATCACCAGATGGTAAGCGATTGCGTCACCCATAGCAGACGGATCACCAAGCGATTGAGAGTAATTTTTGTTAAGTAATAGGTGGCAGACGAGCAGACGGATCACCAGATGGTAAGCGATTGCGTCACCCATAGCAGACGGATCACCAAGCGATTGAGAGTAATTTTTGTTAAGTAATAGGTGGCAGACGAGCAGACGGATCACCAGATGGTAAGCGATTGCGTCACCCATAGCAGACGGATCACCAAGCGATTGAGAGTATTTTTTGTTAAGTAATAGGTGGCAGACGAGCAGACGGATCACCAGATGGTAAGCGATTGCGTCACCCATAGCAGACGGATCACCAAGCGATTGCGCCACCCATAGACACCCGCGACACTATTGGAGACAAGTACGCTGCAAACCTTTACCGGAGGCCCAATCCGGGGGAAAGGGGCCTCCGGCACCCTGACTCACGCAGCGAAACACAAGACAGTGTCGCTTCACGCCGGTTTTCTGTGAGGCCGTGGTATCACTCCAGTCGAGTCGGCCTATTGATACCGAAGTGTGGCTCTCCCACGGTCAAATTTACCTGAATAAAGAGATTGTTGGCGTATCTGTAAACATTTTCATCTCTTTAATCACGTGTTCTACCAACCATTCTGAACAACATTTGTTCTACGACTTTTGGAAATGAGGAAATTCCTTGAGTGAGGGTACCGGAGGCCCAACCCGGATTGGGCCTCCGGTACCCTCACTCACGCTGTAAAGCACATCACAGACGCTGCTTCACGCCGGTTTTCTGTGAGGCCGTGGTTTATCTCCAGTCAAGCCGACCCATTCATGCCAAAACGCGGCTCTACCTTGGTTAAGAAGTTAGTAGAAGTGATGTGAAAGGAAGGTCTCTGAAGCGAGCCGGAGCCATAGATATAGCACCCTAAACAGACTGAGCCTTTTCATGGAAAGAAGCTGTTAGACTGGGGTGACGTGCTGGGCGATGTTCTTTATCTACCGCACCCGTATAGAGATGCATTAAAGCTGCGTCAGGCCAGGCCGCCAGTAAAACCTACAAACTATTTGTCACTTTAATACAAAACAGCTCGTCACCTGCATAACAGTACAAGTGATTACACTCCCCCAGCCATTACCGGGCAATTATTGATTGTACACGGCAGGTGCTCGAGTCGGCAACGACCCTTGATCGCGCCCACGTGGCCCTAAACGGTGGGCAAACCGGGTAATGGGGGGGCAAATATTTGATCGCCACACCCTTACGGGAATTTGTATGAGTGTTTTATTGTTTTTAATTGTGAATATGGAATCTTTTCGGGAAATCTTTAGAGTGGATTCAATATTTTTTTTAAATCATTTTTAATGCACGTTACTTGTAATATTATTTATTAATTGTTATTTTAAGATCTGAGGTTTGTTTTTTTTAAATAGTAGACATTTTTATTTAGTCTCATTGCTTTTGATGTCATGATGTGTACACATGTTTTTGAGATAATGTCTGGACTAAAAATATTTAATTTGTTAATTTTGATGCTTTTTTTATCTTATTCTGTTTTGTGTGCCAATAAATAAATAAATAAATAAATAATTTTGCGTCGCTAGTGGTCAGTTTAGAAATATTTAGTAGGTATTTTAGTATCAGCCTATAAACTGTCCCACTGCAGGGCAAAGGCCTCCATCATAGAAATCAAATCGCTACTATGATGGGATTAGGCTTAATCACCACGATTGCCAAATGCGTTTTGGTGATCACAAACCCGAGCTTTGTTTGAAAAATTCGATACATACTTTTCGCTCGACCCGGGAATCGAACCCAGGACCCTGAGATCACGGCTCGGTACTTAAACCACTAGACCAACAGGGCTTTCGGACCAAGAAATATTACGGAGGTAATATTATCGGGGTTGTACTTGGGCAGTCCCAATATCATTCTGAAGATACTCTCGGAACGCTATGATGGTCCGTCCCTGGAATGCTGGGCAATGACAAGATTTGACATTATATATTTTATAATACATTAATTTCAATTTAATTTTCATTTTGAATTTGTATACATTTGGCATGTAGTAGCTTGACATTTTTATGATAATTTTTTTTTTACTACTACCAACTTTAATGTAACTTGACATTTAATTGTTATGTAATGAATTTCTATTTAACTTGACATTTATATATTTATTACAATGTATGAATGTCAAACATTGTATTGCTATTTTTAACTATTCTATTTTGTATATGACCTGTAATTTGGTTGAAATAAATGATATTTAATTTTTTAATTTAATGTTCCCTCCAAATTAATAAATAGCTAATCTAACCTAACCTTTTTTATGTGATGGATGGCAGACGAGCAGACGGATCACTTGATGGTAAGTGATTGCCGCCGCCCATGAACGAATACCGGCAACATCAGTGGAGTGATAAATGTATGTCAGTACGTCAGTAGGTATGTCTGTTTTGACGACCCGTTTTGGGTCAGTGGTGTGAACGCGGCCACTGCAAGGGTTGAGGGTTCGATCCCCGCACGGTATTATTATTTGTTAGAAATGGGGTGAGCCCCGCGTCTCATAGCCACTGCGACCAGTAGATGATCAATTGTGGCAGCCCCATAACCTATTACAGCACCTCATGTAGCTCCAGTTCCAGGATAAACCCGAGAATGGAGCTGATGGGGGAGCTTTTGATCTCGTCAGCTGAGATCATGTGTGCTCCTAGCTGCCGGCTTCTGCAGCGGTGCAGCGCTATGCACTCGCCGAGGACGTGGATAATCGTTTCCTCGCCCTCGCGACAGAACCTGCAGATTTTGGTATCTGAAAGGCTATACGCACGGTACAAACATTTGTGTGCATGAACATGTCTGTTTGTATTGGTCTGGGTGTTTTCTATGTATTATAAGTATGTATTAATTCCGCTGTTGGTTCTGATTTCCGTAACACAGGTGCTGAGCTACCTATCATCGGAGTCAAGTCAATGTATGTGATGTTTTGAAATATTTATTTGTGAAAAATATTTATATTGTGAAAAATATTTATTCGTAATTTTTCCGCTGTTGGTTCTGATATCCGTAACACAGGTGCTTAAGCTACCTATCATTGGAGTCAAGTCGATGTATGTGATATTTTGAAATATTTATTTGTGAAAAATATTTATATTGTGAAAAATATTTATATTCGTAATTTTTCCGCTGTTGGTTCTGATATCCGTAACACAGGTGCTTAAGCTACCTATCATCGGAGTCAAGTCAATGTATGTGATGTTGTGAAATATTTATTTGTGAAAAACATTTACATTTGTCAATTTCCCGATGTTTGTTCTGATATCCGTAACAAAGCTGCTTGAGCTAGCTATCTCAGAGTCAGATCAATGTAAGTGATGTTGTGAAATATTTCTTTATTTATTTGTCCTCAGATGTGCACAGCATGGTGGGCCCCCTCCTGGCCGCCCTGCCGCCTCAACCCCCTCCCTGCTTGCCGCCGTACTGCCAGCACCTGCCTGTGAGGACAGCTCCAAGTTAGTCCTCACAAGTTACTGATACAAACACACAGGGTGTATCCGTGAACATTTACCTCCCTTTAAGGTGACGGGTAGGGCACACGAGCGATGCCAATAGATTTTAATCTTTAGCTACTAAACCGGGTCTATTTTAAATAATTTCGGGGTACAACCTCTCGGCCAGCACTTATACTATTTATTAAATAGCTATGCACAAATGTTGTGTCCGTTTTTATTTAAAAAAAATGATTACCGCCAAAAGCCACTTTTGGCGTGAATCAATTTTTTGCGTACGAAAACAAACCCAACATTTGTACATGGTTATTTAATAAATAGTAATAACTGTTTGGCGAGAGGTAGTAACCGCGAAATTGTTCAAAATGGATCCGGTTTAGTAGCTAAAAATTGGATGTTCGTGGGCGGCGTTGATTACTTTCCATCAGGTGACTCGCTTGCTCGTTTGCCGCCTCTAGCAAAAAAAAATACTAAGTCACGTGATTTCTTATGAAAAATTGTTTTTTTTAGAAAAGTAGACGGATCGCCTGATGGTAAGCGATTGCCGCCGCCCATAGACACCCCGCGACACCAGTGGAGTCGCAATATGCGCTGCCAACCTTTAAACCTCCCTTTCCCCCGGATTGGGCCTACGGTCCCCCCTTTCACGCAGCGAAACACATTTCTGCTTCACGCCGGTTTTCTGTGAGGCCGTGGTATCATTTTGATCGAGCCGACCCATTCATGCCGAAGCGTGGCTCTCCCACGGTCAGAATTTTTTACGCGAATTTCCAGTAAATTAAATTTTGTTCAGATTGGCTGGTAGAACACTTGGTTAATGTTCACAGATACACCCTAGTGGAGACGAGTCAGCTATCTTCCGCTATTTTGATTTAATTTAAGAATGAATACCTACATAAAAATTTAATGAAATAAAAAAGTAAGTAGTGAGGAATCTTGATCTTGAAGCCCGCAAAGAATCCTTGCAACAAATTCTTATTTAAATATTACGAGAGTGCAAAGCACAAACAAAATAAGTAGAAGATCCTACGTATCAGATCAGACAGGAATGCATAGAATACATATAGGTCCTCTTAAGAGCAGGAATGTCCCATAGTGCTCCTCTCTTATAGTAACTTGAATTTATACTGGCTGAACGGAGTCAGCATTGATTTTGACAGACGATTGAATTGTCATAAAGCAGTTCCTTCATTTAATGAACGAATGAACGATACCAGATATTATATTCAGAAGCTGGACAGATTTTTTAAATAATAACACGCCTTTTTAACTTAAAAATAAAATACAAGCTACAGATTCATAGAATGCACAGACTATAAAGAAGATATAGATCATGAAGGAACATTATAAACCTTTTTGGTAACTATCATAAAATATGGTAGAGATCTGGCTGAAAACTTAGAAAAAAGCGCCATATACCATTTAAAAGAAAGTTATAAGGGAAGTCATTGCGTCCACTAACGTCGAAAATAAACATTTATTTATTTTGGTGATATTTATGACATTTTAGAAAAAAAACCTAATTTATGTTACTAAATCGTTATCAGTTATTATTTCAGAAGTACTTAAGAACTTTACATATTGGTTTCGCTAAAATTACGAAATATTTAATACTCAAATTGATTTATTTTTTTCTATAAGCCTGATATGCAAAACAACAAATAAAATTTCTGGCAGCGCTAGTGGCCCCCATATGTCACCTATCGTTATGTCAATTTATTATTTTTAAGGAAGTGTTATGGCGGCGTCTAAAATGTTTTTGAGGGTTAGCTGCCAGGTTTTAATTTGATAGAACTCTTTACAAAATATATTGTAAGTAAGTATGTAGGTAAATAAATAGTACCTAAAGTAAAAATGGCGTGGAGCTCCGTCGTTATTAAAAATAGATCCGGTTTAGTAGCTCACACAATTTTAATCAATTAGGGTAGGTATTTTTTTATCTCTATTCGCAGTCCTCTATTCGCAGTCCCGCACGCACGGACCAATATATTAAAGGAAGCGCCACTAACACGAGCATTGCGCACATTTAACGAGGTCGCTGAGACAGTCGACGTGTTTAGCTGCTCTTTGACTGAATTTACAAAGGCTACTTTATTTATAATTTGTTATAGCACAAAATAAATTAGGTTAAAAAAGTAATCTACACTATCGCATTGGGGAAACCTGTAATGTTAGTTGTAAGATTTTGAATAAATAAATAAATAAATAATAAATAAATAAATAAAATCTGATAGGTGGCAGAAACTCGTATCATCCTAGACCTCATCGTCGCTTTCCATCAGGTGCGATTGTGGTATAGCGTAAGCCTATTGACCATAAAAAAGACATGCAGACGCATCTCCTGTTGGTACGCGATTGCCGCCGACCATGGACACCCGCGACACCGCGACACCCCCCTTCCCCCCGGATTGGGCCTCCGGTACTCTCACTCACGCAACGAAACACAGCATAGTGCTGCTTCACGCCGTTTTTCTGTGAGGCCGTGGTATCACACCGGTCGAGCCGGCCCATACATACATAAATACCAAAGCGTGGTTCAATCAATCAAATAATTCTTTATTTGCATAGGCTTGTATACAGCACTTACAAATCGTCATACATTTTAATGACTTAAAACTATTTATAAGTACTTATGTATAATTTACATGTTAATACATATATATGTTGATACATAAAATATACTTTACTAAAGAAATAAATAAACATCATGCGATTCTACCACCGGCTCGGAAAGTTGTTTCTGGTCGAGAAGATCCGGCAAGAAACTCGCCAGTTACTCTTTTTAATCGCCAAACTTTCATACAATGTTGTGTCATCATCATACCAAGCCATACAGTTTAATTGTTACACAAAATAAAATAAAGGAAATAATAATAAAATAAATATTATGAGGTAAACCGAAGCAGACCAGTCCCCAAAGGTGGCACCTGTTCACAAGCATGACGTACGTGTCAGCCATCATTTCACTCAACCATATTAGAGGGAATGTAATGACCCGCCACATAGCGCCACCACCTCAGAGACATTTGAGTGAGCATGACTACTTAGGTTCCCCTCATAGGTCACAAAGAGTAGTAGTTACTTAATCCAGACTAATAAACTGCAGGACGAACTGCAGGGTTTTCCCACGGTCGCTGCTTCAATCATTTCGCTTCGTGTCCTAAACATGATATTTATCTCATGTTTCCTCCCAGTCCTCACGCCTCCCCCGTGCGAGAGCGACGGGCGCCGGCGCGGTGAGAAGCGGCCCATCCCCGCCGAGCTCAAGGACGAGAAGTACTTCGAGCGGCGCCGGCGAAACAACCAGGCCGCCAAGAAGAGCAGGGACGCAAGGAGGATCAGAGAAGACCAGGTATATTCTGTACTGTTGAAAGGAGAAAATACAGATAACAACAGTGGGAGAGCCACGCTTCGGCATGAATGGGCCGGCTCGACCGGAGTAATACCACGTCCTCACAGAAAACCAGCGTGAAGCAGTGCATCCACTGTGTTTCGCTGCGTGGGTGAGGGTACCGGAGGCCCAATCCAGGGGAAGCTCACAAGTGCGCTCGTCACAAGTCTTTCAAAAGATTGGAGCATTTTCATCTGGATCAGTGTAAAAATGCGGAACAGTGAAACGCATCATTTGGAACAACTCTTCCGCTCATTTGTCTCACTCGTATCATTCTGCTCATTCGGATCATTCGGCTCACTCGATCATTCAGCTCATTTGGCTCACTCAAATCATTCGGCTAATCTGGGCTCATCCGCATCCAATAAGCGAGATTACTACCGCGTACCGATTGACCACGTGATCCGTTTGAGTCGAATTTGGTCGAATGATACATTCGGATTCGGAGCGAACATTAGAAATTCGGAACAGTGTATCATTTGGCTGAGTCGGATTACTGAGTCGTTTCATTAAAGAGCTACACACGTCTAGTTTTCACAATATTTCACAATATTTTTTCACAACATCTCATACATTGATCTGACTCCGAGATAGGTAGCTCAAGCACCTGTGTTACGGATATCAGAATCAACAGTGGGATTACAAATATATACATATAATACTTTTCTTTTGTAAATACATACTTATAATACATAGCAAACACCCAGACCATTACAAACAAACATGTTCATGCACACAAATGTTTGTACTGTGCGGGGATCGAACCCGCAACCCTTGTATCAGAGGTAGCGTTCACTACCACTGTTCCAATCGGGTCGTCATCCCAGCATATTCAGGGCTACGGAGTGGAATACGGTCTCGACGGACGAACCCTGGCGAAGGCAATGGCGCCACAGCGCCCGACACCGGGTGGCACGCTACCCGTCAATCCACGTACAGTCATAGCGACTTATAAGAAGCGAGACTCCTCTCCCGACCCTATTGCGACTGCCGTCAAAAGCGATGATGATGATGATGATGAGATGCGGACAGCTAAGGTATGGAACTCCCGGCCAAGGACTGTTTTTCCTGACAACTACATTGGCGAACCCGTTACATCCTGACTGACCTGATGGCGCAATTGGTAGTGACCCTGCCTCTTACGCCAAAGGTCGTGGGTTCGATCCCCACCCTGGACAAACATTCGTGCTATGAACACTTGTGTTTGTTCAGTGTCTGGGTGTAATGTATGTATTTAAGTATATATTTGTGTTCCTCTGTTGTCTGATATCTGTAACACAAGTGCTTTAGCTACTTAGTACGTAATCAGGTCAACGTATTAGATGTTGTGAGAATTATTATTATAATAATATTATCCTAGACCTTATCGTCACTTTCCATCAGGTGAGATTGTGGTCAAGAGTTAGCCTATACATATACAGTTAAACCGGATACCTTTTTGACAATCTCGAAACTGCAGCCTCTAGGGAAACAATTATACTATTTATTAACTTTTACTTAACTTTTGTGTCTGCTTTTGTACTTCCTCGAAATTTGAATTACCGCTAAAAACGGCCACTTATGGCATTATCCAAATGTCAAGTGCAAAAACAGATCAAATAGTAGGGCACAATTATTATAGGGCACACTAGCGACGCCAACCGATTTTAATGTTTAGCTACTAAGCGTTTTTGTGGCGTGAAACAATTTTTCGCGTACGCGTTTGACCCAACATTTGTGCATGGTTATTTAATGAATAGTACAAGTGTTTGCCTAGAGTTTGTAACCCCGAAATTGTTTAAAATAGATCCAGTTTAGTAGCTAAACATTAAAATCGATTGCGTCGCTAGTGTGCCCTACCCGTCGCCTTAAATAGTATGAATGTTTGCTTAGAGACTGCTGGTCTGTAATTGTTGAAAATAGATCCGGTTTAGTACCTAACAATTTGAATCGATTGGTGTCGCTAGTTAGGGGTCGCTACCCGTCGCCTTAAATCATCCACAAGGTTCTCTATTCTTTCACCAGATCGCATGGCGAGCGTGTCTCCTGGAGCAGGAGAATGCATCACTCCGCGCGCACGTGGCGGCGCTGCGACAGGAGACACTGGCTCTCCGCGGCCTCCTCGCGGCCAGGGACGACGTGCCAGCTGCGCCCTCTTCCACCACTGCTGACTAGAAAGAAAGAAAAGAAAAATCGTTTATTCGACTCTTAACAAAAACATTTTACAAAGAAACATATAGTGTAAGTCTTCATAAAGTGTATCTAATCTACATATAAAAATCAGGAAACTAATCTCCATTTTATCAACGGAAAAAAAAATATTTCTTTTTGTAAATACCTATGTTTTTTTTTCATTATTTTTGCATTTGTTTTATTATTTAATTCTTGCTTATTCTACATGGCGTTACCTTTCTAAAAGTAAAAATTGCATGTTTTTGTTTAGTAATAAACTCAAAAACAACAGTTTCTATGACCGCATGTAAAAAATCTTAAACTTTTTTATCTTTTCCGTCGATAAAATGGGGTGTACTAGTTAATCCCCTTAAGGATTTTGATATGTGCACTTTATGAAGATCACTCTCTGTAACAATAAACTAACGGCCGCACTCAGAGACGTCATTTAAGCTAATGTTCATTAACTTTAGTACCGGTAGTCTTTATGCATATCAAAATAAGTGTCAATATTTTTTCTTAAGTAGCCAACTTTACCCAAAACTGGAATTCAAGACCAAAAAATCTACTACAATGTTGCCACTGCAATAAAATGATCGTACAATAGTATATACCTATTTCTTAAAAACATACGCCAGCATAATTTGTTTATTGGTAATTTTAATTCTATAATATAAAGAAGTTATTTTATTGACTTATATTTACATAAATACAAGACAATTTAATAAAAACTTAATCATCCGTAATGTTTGGTAGAAAAGCTGGTATTGAGCTTGTGTCACTTTAGGTGTTAATAACATTTGGTACAACATTTGAACTTATATGTTGTTTCGTGCAGTGAGGTGCCGCAAAGGGATATTAATATAGGAATCTTTGAATTTTAATCGTTTTAAACAATGCTATTGTGTGTTATGTGAGTTGTCACCTGAACCACTTGCTAGGACCTAAGAGAATCTTAAAACCTGCGATTTCGTTAAGAGTAGTCTCGGAAGAATCCATAGGTCGAGTGACCGATTCAGATTCCATAGTCAGAGATTCTGACATTAGTGATGGTTAAGATGAAGATGTAATAAATTTTTTATTTTTTGAGAAAATCCTTGTCATGAATTATGCCAGCCTATACCAAGAAAATAAGCATATAACAAAAAGGTTGAAAGAACCTGAAAACTTAATTTAACAATGACATAAGTGACATTGATAGATTTGACACTGACGTAGTTTTTTTGGTCTTGAATTCCAGTTTCGAGTATAAGTCAATCAACGACCCCGAGTGTGGCAGTAAGTGCCGAAACGGTCTCTACTCAGCATTTAGCTACTTATGGATTTTCAGTAGAGACCGAACGACAAGACCACAGGGCGCCTTTCAGATACCAAAATCTGCAGGTTCTGTCGCGAGGAGGAGGAAACGATTATCCACGTCCTCGGCGAGTGCATAGCGCTGCACCGCTGCAGAAGCCGGCACCTGGGAGCACACATGATCTCAGCAGACGAGATCAAGAGCTCCCTCATCAGCTCCATTCTCGGGTTTATCCTGGAACTGGAGCTACATGAGGTGCTGTAATAGGTTACGGGGCTGCCACAATAGATCATTTACTGGTCGCAGTGGCTATGAGACGCAGGGCTCACCCCATTTCTATCAAATAATAAAAATAGACCACAGGGCATGACAACCACAAACTAAGAAGAAGATGCTACGTATCCCACAATCTTTAAGGTGACGGGTAGAGCACACTAGCGACGCCAATCGATTTTAATGTTTAGCTACTAAACCGGATCTATTATTTATTTATTTGGACTGCCAGAGAAAATTACAATATTTTTTACACAAAATTAACATTACAAAAGTAGTTACATTTAAAAAGTAAAATTCTTTTAAAGGCTGCCACATCAAGCTTAGAAATCTATGGACGAAAATAAAATTAAGTATTAACATAATTAATATGTGAGACATCAAATCAAAACAAGTTATAAAAGCAATGCAAGTAAACAAATTGAAATAATAATTAAAGTATTGAAATTAAATAAAAATTACAGAACAGATTCATAAAACATAAACATAGAGAACACAATGCATAAACAACTTAAAACAAGGTGGGCACAAGACTATGCCTCCCTCAACAACTCAGTCACTTTCAATCGGAACTGCTGAAAGGAATCGTGAAAGATGTCTAGCTTGTCGTGTAATCGATTGTAGGCGGCCGGCAAGCGATATACTGCAGCGTGTGTGTATTATAAACAATTTCGGGGTTACAATGTCTTGGCAAACACCTATACTATTTATTTAATACTTATAGTTAACTGTTTGGTCTGCTTTTGCACTCGAATTTTGGAATACCGCCAAAAGTGGCCGCTTTTGGCGTGAATCAATTTTTCGCATACAAAAACGGACCCCACATTTGTGTATGGATATTTAATAAATACACTTATATAGATAGTGTTTGACGAGAGGTTGTAACCCCGAAATTGTTTAAAATAGATCCGATTTATTAGGTAAAAATTAAAATCGATTGAATGAATGAATGAATAAAATATTTATTGGCACAAATAACAACACATACAATAAACAATAATAAAAAAAAAACAATCAGTATTAACAAAATAAAAAGAACACAATATAAAAAAATAAGATTAACATTGTGCCAATAGGCGCCCGCTCAGCATTAGTCGCGCCGTGTCATTGCTGACACGTCGCGACGCTGATATTCTGCGGGAGACCCTGCGGCATATCGTGTGCCTGCTCACGAAAGGAAGGAAAGAAGGGAGTTGTAGCAACACAAAAAAAAAAAAAAAAAAAAAATTTAATACCTACCTAACTGAACAGTCACATAATATGTGCCGGGGTATGAGAGAAGAAAATATAACGTATAAGTAAAATTATTCAAGAAATTGACAGAAGGAAGAAAGTACGACGAGAAAATTATTGACAATAAATAAACAAAGACAAAGGAAGATAAAAAACAAAGACTAACTAAGAAAATATATATATACATATACACATACATACACATACATACGATTGGTGTCGCTAGTGTGCCCTACCCATCGCCTTAATAGACTGTGACGTAAAAATGTCTCATGACTGCTGATGGTAGAGTCCGCACCACTTTTTGATTTAATCTTACGAAAGAAGTCCCGTGAAATTAGAAAAGAAATTTGAGCTTTATCCTCATACACTGTGGGAGAACCACGCTTCAGCATGAATGGGCCGGCTCGACCGGAGTGATACTACGGCCTCACAGAAAACCGGCGTGAAGCAGCAACGTCCTACGTTTCGCTGCGTGGACAGTACAGTACAAGAGGCCCGATTCGGGAGGAAGGAGGGTTAAATGTTGGCAGCGCAATTGTAACTAAAATTATGAGCCAGGGAATGCCCCTTTTCGAAATGGGCATGCCCACTTTGTAATAAAGTACCTAACGGTATCTTTTTATTAATTGTAAATTTAGAACTGTGTGATAAAAATTATTAATGAAATCTCAAGTCCGTCCATTTATCCTAGCTTTATTTTTATTAGGAACATAAGTTTTATTTTAATGTAGACGTTTTAAGTGAGATTACCGACATGTATTATGTATCTACCTGTAAATTTATTGAAGTACGCATATTTTGTGGTAAAGTTGTTTAGATAACGTGTAACGTGAGATACCTACCTATTCTGTCATTTATGTAAAATAATTAAAATTACATATAGTTAGGTACCTAAATGTGTTTACGCTTTTAATTTAAGTAGGTATGTAACTTTTCTTGTGCAATAAAATATATGAGCTAGTAATTTGACTTATTTTTTATGAAGGTACCTTTCCTAATCTTTAGGTATCAATTTAATTAGCTACTGTTCCCTTTACAACACGCTGATACGTCAGCATACTATAATATATTTACTTTTACATAATCTTGGCGACAATTTAAAACTATATCAAGTCAATTGGAGTGGGAGCCAAATTAATTCACTAGTCCGTTCATTCGTTGATTGGAATTTGGCGCTTTTTGGATAATGAGTGAGTGGACATAGTTCACTGTTTCAAGGTCAAAGCACATCCCTAAGTACGAATTAGTATTGCTTTTCAACACAAGAGGGCGCTTTTTATAGTTTAATACTATTCAACGCTAGGTGGCGTTACATGCGAATTTTGACAGTTTAGGAGATTATATTTATTTTATAAAGCAATTATTTATTAGGTTTTTTTTAATTGAAATTAAACTGTATCAACAAAATGATTATGTATTTATCTAAAATATTTTGTTAACTGTGGACGAGATATTACGTAATACGTTATCTGTTCTCTATGATCGTTTTTAAGGACGTCAATACGTCATTAATTTGCAGAGATATCATTGGTTGTTGAATTTTTGTCTACTCTATTAGCCAATCAAACACATCAAATTTAGTTTTTTCTTCGTATGTTATCAACAAAAACGAACTAAATCGAGATAAAACGAGAATATTCCAAAAGTGCGCCTATTTTCAGTGTGGCAAGAAAAACCGGAGAGCGCCAGAAAAAAAAGATAAAATTGTTCTTTCATGAAGTTGCGTCACCCACATGTTCTGTTTGAAGTGAATTGAAATCAAGAAATAAATTAAATAGTTGTTATTGCTGAAATAAAAATGTTGTGCGCGACGAGGGCATTCGGCCGAAAGGCCCTGGAGTGTTCTGGCTTGGGTACAGAATACTACACAAACAGGAATTTCTCGACAATTCTCAAAAGCGTAAGTGACCATTTTCTTTGATAAAACGAATGAAAATCGTTTGTCAGACAAGTCAAAAATGTCAGAAAGATTAAATTATTTGCAACATCTTGTTCCTTGATGTTAATTTGTGCCTAATTTTGTTAAATCTTTCGCCGGCGGCTGCCCCCCACATGGAAATTTTTCTTGTGGTTTTAGCTTTGCAATAACTGTCTAATTCCTCAATTTCCAGACGGCAGCACCTACAGTTCCTATCTACCAACGACATGCAGTCCAGTACAGAAATAAGTAAGTACAATTTACTCGGATTTTCATAAGTATTTCGTCATAACCTAACTCTTGGCACTAACATGACCTTTGTATGCATAATAAAAAGTACTGTGAATTTGGAGGACTACCTTTGTTTTCTAACCATTTTCTGAGGCCTCTGTATAGTTGAACGTCATTGTGTTACTTTTTAATCGAAGTATAATCATGAATGTTTAATGTAATATCTCCAAACCAATGAGACTTTTTCTTTAACTGTATAACTTTTTCATCATCACCATTAACGTCCCCATTGCTGGGGCACGGGCCTCCCTCAATCACATAAGGGGTAATTGCCATACTCACCACACTTGGCAGACGGGTTGGCGAGGGTTTTGATATAAATGCAGAGTTTTCCTTCTCTGGGTGCTGATGATCATGCTAGCAGCTTTACCTTAGTCGCCTTTTACGACACCTCGGTAAGAGTGAGGGTGGCCTATTCTACTGTGCCGGGGACCACACGGCCACGGCAATATTAGTGAGGTTTTTTTTGTAAATAAAATATTGCATGGTATAACTTATTGTATCTATTATATTTTTAGGGATAAGTGAGCATGAATTAAGATTACGCAGTGGTTTGTGCATGACAATTTTAAGTTCATAGCACCCATGAGCGGTCTCTATACCAAATGTATTACAGACCTTTGCGGAGGTGCAAAATTAAATGTCTGGACATCTCAAAATCTTAGATTTATTAATATTTGATTATGTTGATGTCTTGACTACACCAAGCTTCATGCAGGCAAAATTATCTAATTTCCTGAAGGTTTTAATTTGGTGTTCTCAAGTTTCTTTGAATACAAGATGTACTTTTTGGATAATTTTAATTCACTGTGTTAACAAACAAACTCAAAACCATAATGGAGATTTTGTAAATTATTGTAAGAGACGGTGCAGCTTCATAATTTGCCACTAAAGCATAAAATGTACTTATTGGTTTCTTTCTTTAGGTCGGACGGAGTCCGTGGTGCAGTCATCGGTATTGATCTGGGAACCACAAACTCTTGTGTGGCTGTTATGGAGGGAAAGACTCCAAAGGTAGGATCTCAAAATATCTTTTGTTAAGTATTATTTTTTGGTTTAGGACACTGAATTAAAATTTTTCCTTATAGATTGTGTCAGTGCTAAACATGTAGGCCTGTGGGTCACAGGCTGTGTGCATTTCTTAAGAGACAAAAGTAAAAGTATGGAATTTTTAGTCCAATACTACCTTAAAAAAAAGAGTATTCCACTGTTGCACCACTGATCTTGCAAGTGTCTATCATTTCAGTCAATAAAATGTCCACTGCTGGACATAGGCCTCCCACAAGGATCACCACACAGATCAGCCCTGTGCAGCGGGCATCTAAGGAATTTCTGAGACCTTCACCAGTTGGTTGGTCCACCTAGTAGCAGGCCTGCCTCGGCTTCGACCTCCACTTGAAAACATTTTTGCCCCATCATCTGATCTCCTTCGCAATGTGCCCTGCCCATTGATGTCTTTGACCTTGGTTCTCCTCTGGATCTCATCATTCCTCATATGATCACACAAGGAGACTCCGAGCATAGCCCTATCCATTGCAGGTGTCTATGAGCGGATTCCTTTACCATCAGGTGAACCGTCTGCTCATGAGCCCAATATCTCATTAAAAAAAATTGGCTGGTGATGATGTATGAAAACTCTTGTTTCTATGATATACAAAATCCATTTATGTAATGTAAATGTAGTTAGGCTCTTTAGTTAGAATATTTATATTGTTTCGCGCCGTCGATCGGTGCCTACGCCCATGCGTGGAGCACGTTTGCAGCGGCGCGAGAGCGACCCGCGGTACCAGCTAGTCTGAGGCACCATGTCTATGACTTTCCTAGAAACCGCGGTATATTTTATTATTATAGACAGATAAGACCGACAACGCTTACAGTAATAGGTTTTTTTTTTTTTAAGCGGTCGGCTATCCACGTCCTATTCAGACCAGACGACTGCCTCGTTCCCGCAGTGGGTAGTGCATCACTCTTTGCTGTGCTTGGGGTCCCGGGTTTGATGATCCCCGGGTCGGGCCAAAATTTGTACCTGAGACTTTCTTAACAGAAAAACTTAAGAAATTCTCGGTGTCAGCCTGCAGTCTGGAAGTTGGTGGTCTTGTACCCCCGTGCCACGTTAAGCCGTTGATCCGGCGCCCAAGCCCTTTCCGGTTGTGTTACACAAGTGTCCCATTGCAATATGATAGCCAGAGGATAGAGAGTGCACTTGTGTTTGCGCACACACTTGAGCACTATAATATATCCTGCGTAAGTGGCTGATCGTTGAGATTAGCCGCCTTAGCAGAAATCAATTGGAGGATATTAATATTCAGACCAGTATCACTGCGACCAGTGACCTTGATCTAATGCGTAATCGCGTGTGAAAAATCCGCTAGATGGCGTACTGTTGGACTGAGGTCCAACATCAACAGCATTGGTTGTTTAGTTTGTCTAATTGACATTTTGACAGATCACGTTTAAAAATAACCAATCACATTGTATATGCATCTCAGTACTATAGTTAGCCGTGTGGTCCCCGGCAGAGTAGAATAGGCCACCCTCACTCTTACCGAGGTGTCGTAAAAGGCGACTAAGGTAAAGCTGCTGGCATGATCATCAGCACCCAGAGAAGGAAAACTCTGCATTTATATCAAAACCCTCGCCAACCCGTCTGCCAAGCGTGGTGAGTATGGCAATTACCCCTCATGTGATTGTGGGAGGCCCGTGCCCCAGCAGTGGGGACTTAAATGGGCTGACAATGACTATAGTACGCCATCTAGCGGATTTTTCACACGCGATAGCCCGCCCCCATTTTGATGGCCGCTATGTAACCCTGCTATATCATTCCCAAAAATAGGTTACATAGTTCACTCTTCTTCGTCTAAGGTTGTCGAGAACACCGAAGGCTCCCGTACCACACCTTCCCACGTCGCGTTCACCAAGGACGGCGAGCGGCTATGCGGCACGCCGGCGAAGCGCCAGGCGGTCACCAACAGCGGGAACACGTTCTACGCGACCAAGAGGCTGATCGGCAGGCGGTTTGACGACCCTGAGGTGCAGAAGGATATGAAGAACCTGTCGTACAAGGTTGTGAGGGCTTCGAATGGAGACGCTTGGGTACAGGGTGAGTTGATTATTTCCTACTCTTCTTAAAACCACAGATGAAGCTGGGCAGCATTCTGCTAGAAGATTTAAGCAACAATTGGAGGATGAGACATCTTCAAATACTGCACCGTTATTTTTTTATCGTTTACATCCCGGAACGCCCTGTTGGTCTTGATCTCAGGGTCCTAGGTTCGATTCCTGGATCGAGCGAAAAGTATGTTTCGAATTTTTCGGACATAGCTCGGCTTTGTAATCACCAATCTGCATTTGGCAATCGTGGTGATTAAGCCTAATCCCATCATAGTAGCGATAACTTGATTTCTATGATGGAGACCTTTGCCCTGCAGTGGGACTGTTTGTAGGCTGATTAAAAAAAAAACTTGAAACCATATACATAATCGTATACATAACCATATGTATCGTGAATAAAATCCATTTAGTATAATAGATCAACAATATAAAAAAAAATTTGCTGTTCCATGCAAAATTGAATTTCCACCCGGCGTTAATGAATGGACTAGCTGATTCTTCGCTTATTTTGTTGATCTAACATTCTAACTGGACTATTATTCACGATATCTATTATGAAGTTTTTGGGATGTCAACGATAAAAAATTAATGGTGTATGTTTTTGTCTCTAGTCAAGTTGCCCGAGAAAATAGCATTTGTGAACAGCTCCCTAACTTAAACATCGCAAAATTTTCATGCCGACAAAGGGAGAGAGATAGCGGTACACTTAGTTCATAAATACCGTAGCAAAAGTTTTCTACTAAGTTGACAAACATACGAAAGTCATTTCACGTAACACGCAGCTTCGTCCTCGACCTCAATCGAGAAGTGAAAATCGGCACGCAAATAATAGTATCTTTTAACTGTACTAAGAAAAAATGTTGCGAAACAAATAAAGTTTATCCCTTCACAGGTAAGTACTTATAAATGATATCTGGACTTAAGGGACGCAGATTTATTACAGTTATTTTAAACACTGCGCCGTCGATCGGTGTCCACGCCCATGCGCGGAGCACGTTTGCAGCGGCGCGAGAGCGACCCGCGGTACCAGCTAGTCTGAGCCCACATGGCCAAGGCTTTCCTAGAAACCGCGGAACATTTCTTCAAACTACTTGTTTACTTCTGATCTCACTCTCGAATCGGTCCCTCATGTCTGAGGCTCGTGGTTAGCATCATGGTTACATCTGGAGTGTTTGATCTGCCTCCACCGATTCCTGTCTAGCGCATCTCTTAGGACTGTGCAGGATTTGTAGGACGACCAGTTATTTCTGATACTATTTTTATTTTTTAGCACTGCCTAATGTATTTTCTTTTTCTTTTAAATTGTAAGTATTAATTTCTCTTTCGGGCGAGTGAATGAGTAGACAAATTTTCCACATAAGGTTTTTTTTTCTCGCGAGGGAAGAAATAATGACTTATTATGTAATAATAGATTATGTATGAATTTGGGTTGAAGTTTCCATTTTTTTTTGTGTAAAAAATAAACGAATATATATTTGGAAAAGTCAGCCCGTATGTCGTGACTATTGCAGATTTGTTCCTCTTACAAGTGTAACATAAATAAACGTATAATCATAATAAACTCATATTTACACTTGTTTCTTCTAAATGATGGTCTTTAACATATTTAAATTACATGTGATGTTAGTATATAATATAGTATCGCTTCGCATGCCGTGGCAAACTATAATTAAGTCACCACTAAGAATTTAATTACCTACTGCGTTAGTCTTAAGAATGTTGTAGTGTATGCCTTGTTGGTTGTCCAAGTAAATAAATAGTGTGGTATTGCCAGGTTAAAATGGTACTACTATGGATTCATTTACAGTACATTTTTTCCACACTATATTATCATTTGCAATTTTGAGTAACGATTTGATAACGATAGTCGCATATTTACCTAATTGTGTCTGCATAATTAAATAGTCTTTAAATTTTCATTAAGTATATTTTGATAGATTACACTTGAGGCGATACCGCGATCTCACTAGCGCCGCCTATCGATTTGTATTAATTGTGACGAATATAGGATATTGTTGCAAAAAATGGGCAATGAGATTCTAAAAAAAAGTATTTGTGATTTTTCAAGATATATCTGGCACAAATTATTCCCCTACATGTAACTTAATTTTTGATTTCCGCCTAAAGTTGCCACTTTTAGCAATCCTCAAAAATTTGGTTACTTCTAAAGAGATATTTTGTGCCAGATATATCTCAAATATTTTTTTTTATAATCTCATTGCTCGTTTTATGCAACAATATCCTTTAATCTTTACAATCAATATAAATTGATAGGCGGCGCTAGTGAGATCGCGTATAACCTTAAGGTAGCAGTCGAGTAGACAGATCGATGTGCAAGTGCGATCCCACCCTTTAAACTTCCCTTGCCAAATAAATATTGGGCCCTGGGACCTTTACTCACACGACGAAACAGTGTGTGGCGATTCATACACGTCTGCATCGTCCTGCGTGACCAGCGGAACTGAAACGCAAAACGACGCGAGTTCGTATTTATGTGAACGTCGTGTAGGCAGGACGGTACATCAATTTTTATTAATATTTGTGCACCCTCAAATATTCTTACTTTTGTGTTGTATGAGATAGGAATATTTCCTTATTCTTTTTAGCATTAATATAGAAATTGTGTATAAGTAGGTGGTACTAACAAATAAACACTCATTACTTTTGGGAATCTCTTTTCGTTTACTCGCCACAATAGGAATCCTCTCAACAAGTGCAAGCATTGTTATAAGCTGACTTTCTGTGAGGCTATCATCATTATTATTGAATATACTTCGATACAAGTCCCCATAAATACAAATTTTTCATTTGTAAAACCATACACTTCATTATCTTTAGAATAGTGGCCATATCGGGATGCAAAAAATCTGTTTTAGAACTAGTCCATAGTAAACAGATATTAAAAAAAAGTGTAACACTGTTTTGCCCTTTTAAGGTGACTGGTAGAGCACACTAGCGACGCCAATCGATTTTAATTTTTAGCTGCTAAACCGGATCTATTTTAAACAATTTCGGGGTTACAACCTCTCGGCAAACACTTAAACTATTTATTAAATAACCATGCACAAATTTTGGGTCCGTTTAAAAAAAAAGATAACTGCCAAAAGCGGCCACTTTTGGCGTGAATAAATTTTTCGCGTACAAAAACGGACCCAACATTTATTCATGGTTATTTAATAAATAGTATAAGTGTTTTCCGAGAGGTTGTAACCTCGAAATTGTTTAAAATAGATCCGGTATAGTAACTAATAATTAAAATCGATTGGCGTCGCTAGTGTGCCCTAACCGTCTCCTTAACATTTTTTTTGTATATGATAGGTGGCAGACGAGTAGACAGATCACCTGATGGTAAGCGATTGCCGCCGCCCATGGTCACCCACGACACCAATGGAGTCACAAGTGCGTTGCCAACCATCCGCGAGAAAGGGGGGCTTAAAACCCCCCTTTCCCCCGGATCAGGCTTCCGGTACCACGCATCCGGTTAAAAATTGAAGTGAATATGTACTAATTAAGTCAATTTCCCCCCCACCAGGCAGCGACGGCAAAGTGTACTCGCCCAGCCAGATCGGCGCGTTCGTGCTGATCAAGATGAAGGAGACGGCGGAGGCGTACCTCAACACGACGGTGAAGAACGCCGTCATCACCGTGCCGGCGTACTTCAACGACTCGCAGAGGCAGGCCACTAAGGATGCCGGTGAGTGATGAGTCTATTGTAATTGTAATGAGTCTATTGTGAAATATTTATTATTAAAAAATATATAATAATACAAAAACAATATTACCGTAAGAACTTTGTGTGGGTGAGTCGAGGGATTATTATTACTATTTATAATTAGGTATATCAACGACTATCGTTATATGTATATATGCGTTTACGAGTCAGTGAATTCCCTGAGAATAAGTCTGTTCTGATATACTAATCAGTGATTAAACAATTAAGTATTTTTAAAATGTATTCACAAACAACACAGTACTTACAGTTAACCAAGAAAAACCTGTTATTGGCCTTATGTTATGCAACTTGCACGAAACCTATATTTATTGTAAACGCTGTTGGTTATTTAAATAAATAAATAATAAATTCTAAAAAATATATAAAAACCACCGCCAATAATTTGAAGAGTCCAAAAATAAATTGGAACTGCTGTTGAGTGTCTTATGTATTAACATTTTTGGTTAACAATTGTCGCGTGGGAGAGTCCAAAATTTCCGGATATGAACTTAACTTAGATGCTTAAAAAAACCGCCTACTAAAACCAGGAACTAAAAAGTGTAAAATAATATTTTTAACACTTTATACACTTCAAAAACCCGAACTGCAAAAGACGGGAACAAGTGGTAGTCCTTGGAGGAAGGTCCTTTGTCGAAGGACAAGCTGTTGAAGAACAAACCTTAAGTTAACTTGGATAAATGTGTGATGTAGATTAACAGTAATAGAGGCTTATTTACTACACGCGGCGCGCAAACAATGTGTACGGCGAGCGAACGACATCATTCATAGTTCCTCGCCTGATAAACAAGTTGCCGTTGGATCTGCGGGACAGTTTGACACCTACCAATTTTAAACTTAAGCTAAGGGAATACTGTCTTAGCAATTGCTAGTACAGTTGCATAAAATATTGTACACTGTCTGTTGATCACACTTATTGTCCCTAGCTTAGAGTCCCTAAAGCACGCCAATTAAATGAAACCACTTATTTTTCACACACAATATATTGTACCACAACTCACTAAAGCAACTGTTTTAATAGACAATAGAAGTTAGTATCAAAAGTAAAGGAAATATAAAAGACATAGATAATATAAAAAAGGATGGTTGTGGCCGTAGCCAACAGTGTCGCTCGAATTGCATTTTAAATTACCAAAAAATAGGGTTTTCAATAAATGATTCGAGTATTGAATATAAGTTTGTATATAGCATAGCTCACGATAGCACAAGACAAACCTCTGTGGTTTAATGTGCTGTCTTATTATTGTACATGTATAATTTGCAATGTTATTTGATAATAAATAAATAAAAAAATATATTTTTTTATTTATACACTTCAAATAACATTTTATAACAGTACACTCGAGAAAAGGTGTTACCGCAGTCGGCGCCCAATACTATCTTGTAATTTAATACAACATTCAATTATTCAACAGGGATTAGGCGCGGACTTCGGTAAAACCTTTTCTCGAGTGTACTGTTATAAAATGTTATTTGAAGTGTATAAAGTGTTAGAAATATTATTTTACACTTTTTAGTTCGTGGTTTTTGAACCCCGAACCGGTGGTCCCCGGCAGAGTAGAATAGGCCACCCTCACTCTTACCGAGGTGTCGTAAAAGGCGACTAAGGTAAAGCTGCTGGCATGATCATCAGCACCCAGAGAAGGAAAACTTTGCATTTATATCAAAACCCTCGCCAACCCGTCTGCCAAGCGTGGTGAGTATGGCAATCACCCCTCATGTGATTGAGGGAGGCCCGTGCCTCAGCAGTGGGGACTTAAATGGGCTGATGATGATGATGATGAGTTCGTGGTTTTTGAAGGCGGTTTTTTTTTCACAGAATTTATTTTTCAAGCGCTGTTTACTCATTCTTAGGCACCCCTGCCAAATAACTAACAAACTAATTGTGAGTTTAGTATTGAAAGAATTATCATTTAACTCCTTACCGTTGAGGAGTTGACCTTCCATCATCAGAGCCACAAAGTTAATACAATCAGGCGTAAATACTGGTGCATTTTTGCAAAAGACACAAAAACATTACGTGTGCCCTCAATTTTTCCAGGAACCCATCATCAGATCTTGATATCCTTATCATGGTACCAATCCGGAACTATCTACTTTCGAACTAGAAAATAATTATCTAAATCGGTTCATAAATAGAAAAGTAAACGGCGAACTAACATAAAAATGTGGGACATGGAATGATAAGGCCGAATTGCATGAATAAATATTTAATTCCCAAAAGAGAAAAAACCAAACTTATCGTCTAAGCACCATTACAGAAGAGAGAAACAAGTGCCTGTTAGAAATATGAAGATCGGCGTCTCTTTCTACCTCTTTCACACCTACAGTCACACACACCTCACCTCTCTCGCTCACTCTTACTTTCAACTCATTCATTCTATCATCTCCTTCATTCATCTTCAGTTCGTTCTTAATCATTCGCTGCGTTCACTCAATAATTAATAAACAATATTTCATTAGGCTGCGTTCGTCAACATTTTACTCCTACAAAAATATATTTACGAATTGAGTGCATCCTCCTTTTTTTTTTGAAGTCGGTCAAAACTAATACTCGCGCCGTCGATCGGTGTCCACGCCCATGCGTGGAGCACGTTTGCAGCGGCGCGAGAGCGACCCGCGGTACCAGCTAGTCTGAGCCCACATGGCCAAGGCTTTCCTAGAAACCGCGGTACATTTTTAAATTAAATATGTAGACACCAGTGGCGAAGGGTGAATATTTTCATAAGGGAAGCCGGAATATAAAATTAACTTACCAAAATGCTCAGCACTGATGTTTATGTCAGAGTTTCAAGATTTTTTTATGTCATAGGTGGCAGACGAGCAGGCGGAACACCTGATGGTAAGCGATTGCTGCCGCCCATGGATACCCGTGACACCATTGTCACAAGTGAGCTGCCAACCTATAAACTCTCCTTGCCCTGGATTGGGCTTTACGGTACCCCCACTCACGCAGCGAAACACAATAGAGTGCTGCTTCACGCCGGTTTTCTGTGAGGTCGTGGTATATCTCTCCGGTCGAGCCTTATATGGACTCTTCGCCACTGGTAGACACATTCTTTGGAATCGTTCATACTTCACTAAGTCGATGAAATGTAAGGAAGAATGACACATGCATAAAATAAAATATTCTACAAAATTGTTTAGGTTTTTTTTATGTAATTTCTGGCAGACATCTATCACATAAAAAAAATGTTAATGCGGAGGTTTGGGATGCGTCAAATCGGCTTAAGGTGACGGGTAGGGCACACTAGCGACACCAATCGATTTTAATTTTTAGCTACTTAACCGGATCTATTTTAAACGATTTCGGAGTTACAATCTCTCGGCAAACACCTATACTATTTATTTAATACTTATAGTTAACTGTTTGGTCTGCTTTTGCACTCGGAATTTTGCATTACCGCCAAAAGTGGCCGCTTTTGGCGTGAATAAATTTTTCGCGTACAAAAACGGACCCAACATTTGTGCATGGTTATTTAATAAATAGTATAAATGTTCGCCGAGAGAATGTAACCCTAAAATTGTTTAAAATAGATCCGGTTTAGTAGGTAAAAATTAATTAATTAATGAAATTTACAAAATAATACGAATGTTTGAAATTTTTATACTTTTAATGTTGTAATTTTGAATTGTACCTTATTGAATTGTAATAATGAATAGACACAGTTGAAAAATGAAGCTAATATTATTAAATGTAAGATCTTTGCTGTGCCCTTACAGGGTGCATGTGCTGTACAAAACGCATTGTAACATCTAACCATAACCACATGTGACGCAATAAATGATTTGTATTTGTAAAATCGATTGGCTTCGCTAGTGTGCCCTACCCATCACCTTAAAGTCACAGTCAAAGTGTATATATTTGCATAAAATATGTATACAAAAGATGTGATTATAGAATAATCTGTAAGACGATCTCTCCCGCGCCGTAGGAATACTTTTCACTGTTTTTTTCGTCATGCAAATTGAAACGTTTGTGTTTGTGTGTTGCGCAGGTCAGATCTCCGGTCTGAACGTGCTGCGCGTGATCAACGAGCCCACGGCGGCCGCGCTCGCCTACGGCATGGACAAGACTGACGACAAAATGTGAGTGATAATAAAATAATAATAATAATTAACCTCCAAAGTACAGACATAACATTTAAAATTTAAGCCGATTCTCTACCCAACGGCCGCTCTCTTTGGCGAGGCTGGAGTGCTTAGCGTAAGGAGACTTTTCTTGGTAAGAGCTGCAATGTATACCCACACAAAGGTAATAAGCTCCAATGTACATAGCGAATTGGTCAAAAAAAGAGGTTACAAAATCCCAAATCCATTCACACGAACTACCTTCTCACATCGTTTCGGTTACTACCTCTTTCCGCGAATCTATAACAAGCTCGCAAGCCTTTATAACTTTAAATCCCTCTCTGTCCCCCAAACAAAACGGCTCCTAACAAAAATGCTTCTGAAATGGAATTATAATGAGGCGGAAGATTTACTTAAACCTATATTGTGATACTTCCTACTTTGAATTATACTCTCTCTCTCTCAATCACGCAAACTTACACTTTCTCACTCACACCTACACCCACTATTTACATTATGCCCACAAAAATACAAAACTGTGTTCACTAGGTATTATACCAAACTGCCTCTTAATGTACAGTAATGCATGATACAGTAACAATTTCTTTGAAATCGTCTACTGTTCCACACAGGACAGGCTTAGCCTAGTGTGAGGACCAGCTTTATGTAATAATTGTAAAAATGTATATTGCTAATAAAGTTTTCAAAGTTTTCAAAACGTCACAAGAATCAGAGAGGGAATATTCAAAGGCGATTTCGGATAAAATCCTTAAATATTCTGAACTAAAAGAGGAAATTACTAGAATATGGAAAAAAAAAATAAAAAAAACCTACAAAAAGTATATTCTAATCCCTTTGGTGCTCTCAAGGTCAGGGGTAATTCCCAAATATCTCTCCCAGTGTATCCGTCTACTTGGTCTCCCAGAAAATTCTTATATTACTATCCAGAAGGCGGCCATCCTCATATATATATAGTCCGCCGATTCCTACAGGATGACTGCAATTTTAACTTAAATTCAGCGTAAAAAAGGACTAGTTACTTGGCCTAGATGCCCGTGGCTAGCCTCTATAATATCAGCTACAAGCGGAGAATAGAAATAAAAAGATAAATAATAATAATAAAATAATTCATTATTACAGGCAACAAGATACATTAAAAATATTTCATTCTCCAATATAATAAATACCTTACAGTCTAACATACATACATAACAAAATGAAATCCACATTTTTGTTTTACTATATTTCTTCGTGCGTCGCGTAGAGTCAGCTGGTAGCCGTCCTCGAAACTCCCTGCGGCCAGAAGTCCTCCTTAATAAACGTCGCCAGGGAGTGCGTCGGTACTCTCCTCTCTCTCTCTCTCCTCTCTCTCTCCTCTCTCTCTCTTTCTCTCCTTTCTCCTCTCTCTCCTCCTCTCTCCCTCCTATCTCTCCCCTCTCTCCTCTCTCCTCTCTCTTCTCTCTCTCTCTCTCTCTCTCTCTCTCTCTCTCTCTCTCTCTCTCTCTCTCTCGGTGGGTGGGTCACTACAAATGAGCTGAAGTTCACTTTGTGGCGAGACTCCAACCGTTCCACCATCAGCGTCCAGTTGATCTTTTTCCGCACGTAATCTACGACTCCCTCGATCAGTGTAGACGAGACACGTACAGTACAGCTGCGTAGTGTGAGTCTCTGGCTGTAGCGAGCTTTCCTCTGTTAAGATAGAAAAAGTGAAGAATCAAAATAATTAACAAATTCAAATTAATATCCTCCAACCGATTACGGCTACGGCGGTCAATCACAACGATCAGCCACGTACGCAGGATAAATTATAAATAAGTCTCACAACATCTCATACGTTGACCTGATTCCGTACTAAGTAGCTTAAGCACTTGTGTTACAGATATCAGACAACAGAGGAACACAAATATATACTTAAATACATATATTACACCCAGACACCGAACAAACACAAGTGTTCATCGCACGAATGTTTGTCCAGGGTGGGGATCGAACCCACGACCTTTGGCGTAAGAGGCAGGGTCACTACCAATTGCGCCATCCGGTCAGTCAAATTATAGTGCTCAAGTGTGAGCGCAGACACAAGTGGTTGCTCAGTGGTACAGAACGCGCCTTTCATACGGGGCCCGGGGGTCGTGGTTTGAATCCGTAATTTAAGGGAATTGTTGGGATTATACAGTTTGTTGAAAATAACAGATGTTAAAAATAACTTTTAACTTTCTAACAAAACAGTTAGAAAGTTAAAAGTTATTTTACGAACGGACTCAGTCAGTCAGCCGTGGTCAGTCCGCTCGTGACCACGGCTGCTGTAACGTAGTCGAAACGTCGAGCCAAATATGTGAGTTCACATAATAAATATCGTGTTAATCCCCGTATTGATACATTGTAGTTATAATGCAACGCGAATATCTAAAAAACTGTTTTAATGGTAAATTTATTTTATCGTGTTAATTTAATAGTTATAACTTTGAAAGCCCACCATTATTTGTAAGTGCTGTGTACAAGCCTATGCAAATAAAGAATCATTTGACTTGACTTGTACTCACGAATATGGATATTTCCCATCAGTATCGCAGTATACGACTTGGGCGGCGGCACCTTCGACATCTCCGTGCTGGAGATCCAGAAGGGCGTGTTCGAGGTAAAGTCCACGAACGGAGACACGCTGCTCGGAGGGGAGGACTTCGACAACGTCATCGTTAACTTCCTGGTCGACGAGTTTAAGAGAGATGTGAGTACTCCGTCCGTTCGTTTGCCACAGAAACAAATGGAAACTTTTACCCCCTTATTACAAATAGCGAACAGAGTCCCGGACCAAAACTCGTGACTCGACATTCAAAATTTCAAAATTCAAATTCAAAATTATTTATTCAATAACACACATGTCATACAGATAATACGGTATTTGACTATTTTTTTTTCATTTGTGTAATCAAAAGACCTCTCAATGATAGAAACATCGTTGAAAGAATTACTTGATTTTCATTTAAACTACCTGAGATATCACAACTTTAAAATCACATTATTTTGGGCAAACCCAAAACGCTCCATACAAATGGCTACAGATATGTGACGTCACACGACAGTATTTTGTATGCATTTCATTTGAATTTTGTATGGTAGCTATATCAAATGTTTCGTTTATGTCAATGGTTCTATTATAATAGTTGGTGCAAATTGTATGGGTTATTCAATGGTATAATTATTTAAAAAAAATTTAATACTTTGAAAATGGACTTGCCCATGAATCATTGAATGACCATAAAACCGGCTAGACGTTATATTTTAATTAAGAATGTTTGCTATTCGCACGTATTTACCTATATTTTGATAAAATATTTATATTTTGTAAAATCTCGAGCTTAGTCAAATACCCTATTGTGGTTGGAGCTTCCTTTTAAGCAACATATTTGCTTGTATTAGGGAACTCTGCTCTTCTTTAAATTATTACATATGTTATGTTTAAACTTTCCTCAATTTTAACAATATAACATTTATTTTTATTTTACTTTATTATAATTACATTTTCATTTTTATTCTATTAAACAAATTGTGTGTGTGTGTGTGTGTGTTTGTGTTTGTGTGTGTGTGTGTTTGTGTGTGTGTGTGTTTGTGTGTGTGTGTGTGTGTGTGTGAAGAGAAGAAGTCTGAAGAAAACAAAGTAGAGAGTTATTTAAATTAAATTTACGCGTGATAATATTTGTGTAAAAAGTTATTAGTTTTTATTCTTTTACGTTAAAGTTGCCGTATAATGCATTCAAGATCGTTGTAATCTATTGTTTTTTACCAGTCTATCAAAGATTTTTTAGCTTCAACATATGATAGGGGATAAATGAGTCTCGACATGAGATTTAGTACGGTAATAACTTTAAATCGCGATTTATTATAATAAGGTAATGCAAGTTTTGTTACAAGTCTTATTTCCAGCTAGTGTGTCCTACCCGTCACCTTAAAAGACCTGGGTTAAAAGGGCATGATTAATAAACTAACTAACTAACTAGGTTGGCGCAGCGACCCATAGTGAGTCTTGGCCTCCGATAATAAGAGCCTCCATCTTGGTCGATCCTACGCCACCTCCTGCCAGTCATCTGCCGAGAGTCCGCGCAGGTCTTTTTCGACCTCATCCTTCCAGCGATATCTTGGACGGCCGACTGGCCTTTTGCCATTAGGACGTCCCTGATACGCTCGCTTTACCGCACGATCGTCTCCCATTCTTTCTAGGTGGCCGAGCCAGCGAAGTCGATGCGCTTTAGTCTCGCCAATGATGTTGGGCTCGCCCACCTGGTCTTCCAGTTCCCTGTTATTTAGCCTCCTCCACGCGCCATCCGGAGTCTGTATAGGTCCCAGAATTTTCCTCCAGATCTTTCGTTCTGCCACGAGTAGTTTGGTCTCTTCTTTGCGGGTCAATGTCCAAGCTTCACAGCCGTACATCAAGATTGGACGTATCACTGTCTTGTAGATACAGATTTTTGTGCGTTTGCTAAGAAGCCTGGACACCAAAACCCTGTGTAGAGCTGCACTACAACGGAGGGCATTTTGGATCCCTGTATCTATTTCTTGCTCCCTGGTGTTAGTGTCCGTTATAAAGCAGCCCAGATACTTAAATCTATCTACACCCTTGTATGAGACCCCTCCAGCTCTGAGGTTTCGCCTCGGGACTCGGACATTTTTATATCTACGAATATGCATGTATTCGGTTTTTGGTGGTTGATGTTGAGACCTACTCTTTTAGCGGCCGCCTCCAAGGTTTCAGCTGCCAATGTGACCTCCTCCTTACTCTCCCCTAATAAAGCAAGGTCATCCGCGTATCCTATCACCCTATGTTTTCCGTTCAACTGCACTCCACCATGAAGGTCTAGAACTTGTCTTATTACGTGTTCTAGTGCAAGGTTGAACAACATGGGTGATAACACATCCCCCTGCTTTAACCCCGTCTTTACTTCAAATTCCCCCGTAAAATCGGTTCCAACTCGGACTACGGCTCTACTTTCTTTAGTCGCCACTTCAATCATCTTGACCAACTTGAGGGGGATATTGAAATTTCTCAGGATATTGAAGAGTGCGGGGCGGTCAATGCTATCATAAGCTTTGGCGAAGTCCACAAAAAGTGAGTGGGTGTCTTGGGCGTACTCCCATCTTTTCTCCAATATTTGCCTCAACAGAAAAATTTGATCGACTGTGCTACGGTTGCGTCTGAAACCACACTGGTAATCACCTACAATGGTCTCAGAGTATGGTTCCAGTCTCTTTAGCAACACGTAGGACAGGATTTTGTAGGCTGTTGGCAGTAAGGCAATACCCCGGTAGTTCCCGCACTTTTTCCTGCTGCCTTTTTTGTGGACTGGACATATAACGCCTAGGTTCCATTGGCTAGGTATTTCCTCGTGATCCCATACCTTTACCATTAAGTCATAGATTTTTGACTGCATTACGCTTCCGCCATATTTCCAAAGCTCTCCCGGTAAGTTGTCAATTCCTGGTGCCTTATTGTTTTTGAGCTTAAGTATGGCATCTCGGATTTCTTCAAAACATAACGGTGGCGTTTCTGCAGTATTTTCATTATTTGAAAATTCTAAGACCCCCTGGGATGATGGGCAGTTAAGCAGGTTTTTAAAGTAGTCCTGCCACATGTCTTTAATTATCAGTTGGTCTGTAACGAGGTTACCGTCTTGATCTTCTAGCAGCTGCATCCTAGGTTGGTATCCTTTTTTAACCTTTCTGATTTCCCTATAGAACATTCTGCTTTCATTAGCTCTGATGAGGTATTCCATATTGCGCACCATGCCTTCCATGTGCTCTCTCTTGGCCGCTTTTATTGCGTTGCGGGTTTTTTTACGCAGTTCCTCATATTTTTCTTTAATATGGTCATCCTGTTCAGCCTGTTGTTTAAGCTGCCTTCTCTCACAAAGCAGCATCTCACATTCTGGTGTTAACCATTTATTTTTCTTTGTGCGTGGCTTTCTCCCCAAAACCGTCAGACCTACTTTTTTTACTGTTTCTTTGATGGTACTCCATTCTTCTTCTGTATTTTCGGACACTGTAAGACTCGCAGATTTGTTCTTTGGTTCTAACTGGAATTGTTTACGGGTATCTTTATTTTTTAAGTTATCTATGTTAATACAATCTTCAAGTGTGTGTTCTGCTTTTACTTTACCAACTTTGATTTTAGCTTTGATTTTTATGAATAATAGGTAATGATCACTGTCGCAGTCAGCTCCTCTAAAGGTTCTGACATCCTCTATAATATTTTTGTGCCTAATGTCCACCACAACGTGGTCAATTTGGTTCACTGTTTTACCATCTGGAGACTTCCAAGTTCCTTTGTGTATATCCTTATGGGGGAACATTGTGCTTCGGATAACCATGGACTTAGACGCAGCAAAGGTTATTAGTCGAATTCCATTATCATTCGATACCTCATGCTTACTATATCTTCCAATGGTGGGAATAAATGCCTCTTCTCTTCCTACTTTTGCGTTAAAGTCTCCCAGAAAGATCTTTGCGTCATAGCAGGGAATTTCGACGAACACATTTTCCAGGTCTTCATAGAAGCTGTCTTTTGTTTCATCGTCTGCTAGTACAGTTGGGGCATACACGTTTACGACAGTGAAGTTAAAAAATCTACTTTTAACGCGGAGTACAGATATTCGGTCTGACACGGGTTGGAACTTTATAATACCTGGTAGTGCCCTTTTATCAACTAAGAAGCCTGTACCGTTTATGTGCTTATCGGCGTCAGAACCACTGTAGAATAGCGAATATCCACTATCTAAAGCACACTCTCCATTCCCCGGCCACCGTACTTCTTGTAGTGCGGCTATATTAAGTACTCTGTGACCTATGAGGGGAACCTAAGTAGTCATGCTCACTCAAATGTCTCTGAGGTGGTGGCGTTATGTGGCGGGTCATTACATTCCCTCTAATATGGTTGAGTGAAATGATGGCTGACACATACGTCATACTTGTGAGCAGGTGCCACCTTTGGGGACTGGTCCGCTTCGGTTTACCTCATATTTAGCTTTTAATTTGCTTCATTCTATTTTGTGTTGCATTAGACTGTATGACTTGGTATGAGGATAATAAACCATTGTAAAAAAGTTGGCGATTAAAAAGAGTAACTGGCGAGTTTCTTGCCGGATCTTCTCGACCAGAAACAACTTTCCGAGCCGGTGGTAGAATCGCATTATGTTTATTTATTTCTTTAGTATATTTTATGTATCAACATATATATGTATTAACATGTAAATTATACATAAGTACTTATAAATAGTTTTAAGTCATTCAAATGTATGACGATTTGTAAGTGCTGTGTACAAGCCTATGCAAATAAAGAATTATTTGAATTGAATTTGAATTGAATTGAATATAGCAATACCATAGTTTCGCAGCTCTTTGGTGACCTGGTAGATAGCGCTTGGGCGGTACAAACTTGATTAATAGTAATAAGAAAATCGCGCCGTCGATCGGTGTCCACGCCCATGCGCGGAGCACGTTTGCAGCGACGCGAGAGCGACCCGCGGTACTGAGCCCACATGGCCAAGGCTTTCCTAGAAACCGCGGTACATATTAGTATAAGAAACAAATATTTTGACTTCGTAGTTATCATCAACTTTCAATTGGCTATTTGACAGTATGAAAAATATAGATTTAGTCATCCGCGTAGTTTATAGCTTTAAAAAGGAATTGACAATAAAACACATAAAAAATATTGAATATTTTCACCAAAAAAAATTAATTAAAATGAATTTGTTTTGTGCTTGGAACCACATGACTTTGGTTTTGATTGGCTTTCTTTACTGTGATGTCAGCCTTTTGTAAGCAAAACAAGTGACAGAGTCGACGCCTTTGTGTTCTATCTATGCGGGACGCTAATCATCTATCAAATTTATCGTTTGCTATTGAATTTCCTACTTGTTAAAAGGTTGACGTCACTCGATAGATTCAACGCCATATTGCCGAATAAAGCGTTTTAGACAGATTAAATAATCCTTATATTTTGACCATAAACGGTTTTGATTGGCTTTCTTTACTGTGATGTCAACCTTTTGTAAATAAAACAAGTGACAGACTCGACGCCTTTGTGTTCTATCTATGCGGGACGCTAATCATCTATCAAATTTATCGTTTGCTATCGAATTTCATACTTGTTTACAAAAGGTTGACGTCACTCGAATGATTCCACGCCATATTTCCGAATGAAGCGTTTTAGACAGATTAAATAATTCTTATATTTTATAATGATTTTCTTAACGAAATATTCGTAATAAATGAAAATAAATATTATTTTTAGGGTTCCTGTACACCAATAAATAATATGAGAAGGTTTTTCAAAAGGTTTATTGTATTGCAGTATGAACTTAGTTATATCAGTTTTCGCAAAAAATATCGCAAGAAGGTCGCTACTTTAACCGTCTGATTAGTCTGAGCCCACATGGCCAAGGATTTCCTAGAAACCGCGGAACCTTATGTTAATTTAAAATGTTATGAAGAAGCCCATGGGCGCAGCGGTTTAGATGTTCCGTATAAGCATGGAAAAGCCCAAACTCGATAAAAACAGTAAACTAACTTCTAATGTGATTTTTTGAATGTGCTAGGAAACGCCCCAAGCTTTCTTTGTCCCGTGCACATAGTACATATCGACGTTGAAGAACTATGACCATATATTTACGTTTTTTTCTTGGTTTCGTAAAGGGCAATGGCGACCTCCATATGACATTTTTGTTAGTATATTTTTTTGACCCCCTTTCCCTCGGATTGGGCCTCCGGTACCCTCACTCACGCAGCGAAACACAGCACAGTGCTGCTCCACGCCGG